>CM042869.1:17719128-17951628 GCA_023658055.1 Thaleichthys pacificus | reverse complement strand
TTGGCACTCCAGTTGATTTGGGCTGTGTGTTTGTACACTGCTTCTTCTCTATAAAACACAGGACGATCAGGTGATTATACAGTCAGTTTTGCCCAGTGTCATAGACGAGCTTTCTTTTGGTCGTTTGATAATGATGTGAATTTAGAGATCTCTGTTTATCTCTGCTTTCACATCTGCTCCGAGTGTAGTGGGATTTCTGCATGTCTCTCTCTCGCTCTCTCTCTCTCTCTCTCTCTCTCTCTCTCTCTCTCTCTCTCTCTCTCTCTCTCTCTCTCTCTCTCTCTCTCTCTCTCGCTCTCTCTCGCTCTCTCTCGCTCTCTCTCGCTCTCTCTCTCTCTCTCTCTCTCTCTCTCTCTCTCTCTCTCTCTCTCCCTCCCTCTCGTTCTCTCTCTTGTTCCCTCGCTCTCTCACTCTCTCATTCTCTCTCCCTCTCGCTCTCTCCCTCTCTCTCTCTTGCTCCCTCGCTCTCTCACTCTCTCTCTCTCTCTCTCTCTCTTCCTAGTCCAGTGCATGTTTTAATAAAAAAATTTTACTCTGCTATCTAGTGTAGGGCTTCAGGTCAAAATGACAATATCCTACTTGTCCAGCTTTTGTCTGATCAGAATGTCACAGTAGAATGGTGTATCTGGTGCACAGGGAGGCTGTGAGTCCTTAACTTAACTTCTAGAAGCTCTGGCCTGCATTCTGTTCTGCTCAGTTGGGTCTGGGTGCCAATTAGAGTTCAGCCTGGAGCTGTACACAGCAGAAACAGCCTCATTTAAGCACCTCCATGACTTAAGTGCTGATTGGAATTAATAAGGGGTTGCAATCAGGGATCTGGTGTCTTTGAGCTAAATGTTTTGATTTAAGAATGAACTGAGAACCTCGATTTAAGGATTGTAATATTTTTTTCTATCACCTTGGATCATCCGTTTTTCTATAGAGAAGAGCCACCCCTAGTCCCGTCCCCATGGTTACCACATCACTGGGAGTCCCCCCTCCCCCCCCCATCATCCCCAGCTGCGTCTGACACACGCATCTGGCTGTTCACCACAAACACCTTCAAATTCCCCCAAATAAGGATAGTGTGTCGTCTCTGCTGCCAGGCCAGAGTATCATCTTACTGTGACATTCCTCCTGCGCTGGCTGGGGCCTGCTCTGCCTGAGCGGGGTCGTCAGGCCTGCTCTGCCCGCCATACGCTAGCTCTTTTTCTTTCTGACGATTTGAGATTTGATGTGGTTTGTCTGCTGTGCAGATTTATGTTTGTGTTACAAGAGCTCAGAGTTCCCTTCAACCCTTGTGTGGTGTTCAGGTCTTTGGGACCCATTTTCAATGTTTACTAAAAGAAAAAGGATGCAGTCCTGTATTTATCCAACCTCAGTCTCTGTGGCTTTGGCTCTTTATTTGTTATGAACATTTTAAATAACTTTGCGTATGTAGTGTTCCATTCCACTGAACCCGGGAATAATACGTGTCTTTGTTGGTGAGAAAAAAAACAAACAATAGTATTATGGGTCCCATAAATCTGCGAACATCGAGAAGGCAGCATAAAAGAACACACAATGGTTGAAGTTCCGTGCGGAAGCTCTGTTTGACAAACAGTCCTTTGTGACAGTGAGTGAGAGAGTCCTGGTTAGCCGTTATCAAACATACTGCTCAGGCTGTCATGACCCCTGTAGGCCAGTGACTGACCCCTGTTCTCCTGGTGGTCTCCCAGCACCTGAAGGCTGGGCCCCTCAAGGACCCCCTGCTGGACGACCAGGGGGACTTCAACAGGATGTGTGGGGCCATGAAGAAGATCGGCCTGGACGACACAGAGAAGCTGGACCTGTTCAGGGTGGTGGCAGGGGTGCTCCACCTGGGCAACATCGACTTTGAGGAGACAGGAAGTACTTCAGGTGGGCAGGGATCCTCTCTCTTTCATCTGTCTCTCTCTCTTTCTTCTCTCTCTCTCTCTCTCGCCTCTCTCTCTCTTATCTCTCTCTTTCATTGCTCTCTCTTTCATCTCTCTCTCTCTCATCTCTCTCTCTCTTTCATCTCTCTCTTATCTCTCTCTCTTTCATCTCTCTCTCTCATCTCTCTCTCATCTCTCTCTCTCTTTCATCTCTCATACTTTATGTATCACGCGTGTACCCTCTCATACGACTGTTTCACTGTCTCTCTCTCTTTCCATTTGTTCATCGTCTCATTGTGGTTGAACAAATGGAAAGAACGAATGTCCTGTTCTCCAGCCTTTTGACCTCCTTAGTATACCTTTCACAGGGCCCACAGCAGTTCCAGGTGTAATTGGGGATGGGGAAGGGAGAGTTCATTTATTTTAAAAAACAAAAACATTCTGTCACGCACCTAAGCCGTGAGCAACCATCTCCTGGGTTTCTGCCACCACAGAAACAATCAGGCTTTTGTTCCTGTGCAGCAGGTGCCATTTGCTTTCTCTCCCCTCTCGAGAAGCCTCTTGTTTGCTGATTGATTACTTTAATCTTCAACTTCCCTCGCCAGCCATTATGCTCCTCGGGTTGTCTTCAGTATAAACATGCTCCTGGTCTTCGTCTCAGATGCAAAAGGAGAGTACTTCCCAGCATTCACTGGGGTTTGGAGACCAGAAAGTCCTTGTAGGAAATCCCAGCTCCACAGAGAGCTGCTCCCCGAGCCAGGATTCATTTCATTATCCAAAATTACAGTGTTAACAAATCAAATGATCATAATTTTTAAGAGCTGCCGTATTTTGTGCTATTGTTTGAGCAGATGTGGTGTCCCCCTCACATTTGAAGAGCTGCTACGTAGGGATTACCACCCGCTGCAAATCCTGAATTTCACACGACCCCGAGCGAGCTCCATCTCTACAGAAATTCCTTCCTTTTGAACGTTCTGGCGAAACTGAGGCCAGCAGCTCCAGGTTCCTGCCCGTCTTTTCACGGTGCGCAGCAAGGGGGGAGCTTACAGAGAGCCCCCACGGCGGGGGGTCCCACGGCGGGGGGGTCCCACGGAGGGTCACAGATGAGCATAAGGACTGGTGGTGTGATGAGCAAGGTTGCACCCCTCCCTCCCTCCCGTTCAGAACATGGGAAGGGGAGAGGGAGGGTGTCTTTTCTGCTCTGCTCCACTTATCTCTGTGTCTGTCTCAGCCATTGCGATCGGAGTGAAATTGTGTGTTGAGCAATGATGGAGTGCCTTTTTCTCAGGTCCAATGAAGCCCATTAGGAAGTCGATATACAGAAGAGGTTAATTAGCACAGATAAATCACATCAAGTAGGCTACCTCCGTGACTTGGTCCTGTTACTCTTACTGTAACAAGACAATTTGTACTTGTGTAAGGCATCTCGTTGCATGGTTGGCCCCAAGTCACATTAGACATTAGTTTAGAGACCTTGGTGTGGCTTATGTTGAGCATCTATTGATTTGGGTATCGACGAGGACCTTCAAGGGGACCGCATGTTGATGTATGTGGCAATTGCGTGCAAAATAAACGCTCCATTTAACATGAGAAGAGCCTGAGTGAGGCTCCTCTTCAGTCCGTCTTTCAGCTTCCCCGAGTTGGAATTGTCACCTGAGGGGACGTTCCATGTGACACGTCCGAGGACAAATTGTCAACAACAACAAAAACTGTGTAATTGCTCAACAAGCTGTGTTTCACTAACTGCTGTGTCTGTGTCCCCAGGCGGCTGCACCCTGAAGAAGCAGTCAGGCCAGCCCCTGGAGCACTGCGCAGAGCTGCTCGGCCTGGACGAGGACGACCTGCGAGTCAGCCTCACCACCAGGGTCATGCTCACAACAGCAGGGGGCGCCAAAGGAACGGTCATCAAGTAAGGAGGCAGCAGTGAGGGATGGGGACCAGCAAGGGGACCAGACGTGTA
Source organism: Thaleichthys pacificus (assembly GCA_023658055.1). Taxonomy (NCBI): domain Eukaryota; kingdom Metazoa; phylum Chordata; class Actinopteri; order Osmeriformes; family Osmeridae; genus Thaleichthys; species Thaleichthys pacificus. Next base: position 17,947,794 of record CM042869.1, on the reverse strand, counting down.
TTTGTGAATCTTTTTCATTTATTTTTTTGAGGATGGAAGACCTTCTGCGTTAAGATAGTTGAGAACAGAATGGCAGTAGCAAGGGAACGGAGTCAGGGAACAGAGGCAGGGAACGGAGTCAGGGAACAGAGGCAGGGAACGGAGGCAGGGAACAGAGGCAGGGAACGGAGTCAGGGAACAGAGGCAGGGAACGGAGGAAGGGAACGGAGGCAGGGAACGGAGGCAGGGAACGGAGGCAGGGAACAGAGGCAGGGAACGGAGGAAGGGAACGGAGGAAGGGAACGGAGGCAGGGAACGGAGGAAGGGAACGGAGGCAGGGAACGGAGGCAGGGAACGGAGGCAGGGGACGGAGGCAGGGGACAGAGGCAGGGGACAGAGGCAGGGGAATGGCTAATGGCCCAGAGGAGGGATTGGTCTGCTCCGCCCAGCCTTAAGCGTGGCTATTTTAACGCCTTATGTAAGTGGGGAAAGCCTTCGCTAAACAGCCTGGCAGGTGACGGCTTTAGAGTCGAAAGTGTCTACGTTTTGACATTGAGTGAGTGAAAGAGAGTCAGAAGTCATGGTCCCCCTCCCCCACACCCGCTTGTTGGCGAACAGCTACGGGCTTAATGACCTCCCCATGCTGACCCCCCCATGCAGATTCCCCTCAGGTCATCTTAGTGCTCATTTAAATTAGCCATTGGGCTGAGGCTGTCACTTCCAGCGACAGCTGATAAGATGCCGGAGAGGAAGACAGAGAACACTTGGAGGAGGTGCACATAAGCAGCACTATTAGCGTCGTGTCGTTTCAGAGTCCTCGGGTTTGTAAATGACAGGGGTCTCAACCCTTGGCGCTTCAAATGTTTAACTGGAGATTCTTTCCGGAAAGGGGTTATGAATTATACATGTATGGCAGTCTAGGCAGAAATGTGGAAAGGGGGTTGATGGTGTGTGTGGAAGGGGGGGGGGGGGGGGGGGTGTCAGAGAGTGCTTATAGGATATGTCACCTTTAACACCACTCAGTGCTTGGTGAAACTCCACAGGGGGGGTAGAGTTAATGGATGTGTCTGGCCTCGTCAGTCCTTAATCATATCTCACATCAGAGGTAGACCAGGGCACAACCATGGTAGACCAGGGCACAGCCATGGTCCTATCTGCTGATCCCCCTCTAGTGGAGAGTGCTGTGTGTGCGGACCCCTGGCTTAACCCTTGTGCTGCCTTCCTTCGGGTCACATGACCCAAAGGTTCATAACGAACCATCGTTCGTCTAAATAAAAATAGTTTTCTTTTAACCTTTGCAATGTGGGGGGTCTGAGACAGCCCAACGGTTAAAAGAAAATGCTTCACTTTGTTTTTGTATGCGGTAAAGTTGTCGCAATACGACGGTGGGTCACAACGACTGATGGGTCAGAATGACCTGAAGATAACACAAGGGTTAAAGAGGCACACCAGCCATGTATTTGTGAATTAAAGTGCAAAATGTTAAGCTTTTTTATAAAGTTTTGAAGCCCACAGGGGGATGAACGATTTACATTTTCCTTGCTTTAGAGCGTCTTTGTAGTCAGATTATATTGAACTAAACCCTGGAGTGTCTCCACAGGCAACACCCCTGTTAAGCTGGTTCTTAGACTTTGTAGTTGTGTTATGATGGGTATTGCACCCCATTCACTCCACCCCCAAATTGTCAATAACGCAATTATCTGCTTGGGAAGCCAAGCAGGCCTGTGGTAGTTTGTACTGAGCCGGGGTCCAGGCCTCACAACTGGGTGCAATCACCCAAACCCTCGTTATTTGTTATCTTTTCCATCCGGCAGGGTGCCTCTGAAGGTGGAGCAGGCTAACAACGCGAGGGACGCCCTGGCCAAGGCCGTCTACAGCCGTCTGTTCGACCACGTGGTCACCAGGGTCAACCAGTGCTTCCCCTTTGACTCTTCTGCCAACTTCATCGGGGTGCTTGACATCGCAGGCTTCGGTATGTCCCTTCTGTCTGAGAGGCTGTGAAGTTCGGGGGAAGAGGTTCACGTTGTTGTTGTTGTGGTTTTTGACTCGTATGCATGTTGTTTTCCGTTCCAGAGTACTTTGAGCACAACAGCTTCGAGCAGTTCTGCATCAACTACTGCAACGAGAAGCTGCAGCAGTTCTTCAACGAACGCATCCTGAAAGAGGTAAGTGCTTTTACTAATTATTATCTTACATTAGCACTGCTGTCCCGGCTTTCCAAAACATAGTTATCACTGCAGCTGTTATTATTGCTTGGATTATATCGAAAACCACTTAGATCACTTAGAGCTTGAATTTCATCCTTGGAGGTCCCTGGCCCCTAGAACGACCCAATGAAATACTAAAATGTAACATTATGATGCTGTCGTCTTCTGGATGTGGACGTCAAGCCTCTCTTCCTACTTTCCAGGAGCAAGAGCTGTACCAGAAAGAGGGACTTGGGGTGAACGAGGTTCACTACGTCGACAATCAGGACTGCATAGGTCAGTTTCTGCTGAAGCACCTCCAGACGCCAGGCTGGTTCTCGCTGCTCTATATGCATTCAGCAGCAGAGTAAAGGGTTGACTCGATCGCTTGTTTGTTTGTGTGTGTGTTTGTGTGTGTTGGTGTGTGTGTCTGGTGGGAGACAGCAGAGTGGTTTCTCAGTGTGAAGGGGTTAAACTCCCGAGCGAAAGAAATCTCGTTTGTGGAGCTTCAGCGCTGTTACCTGGACAACAGAAGTAGAGATTGCGGAGGGGGCCTGATTGATTGAGCATGTGGAGGAGCCCATCTAAACAGCCTTTTTGCACAGCGAGAGCAACACAGAGGGTTGGACGTGACGGGGGGTGAATGCTAGCTTTCACTACGTGCCCGGCTCCACATAATGGGATCCGAATTCAGCCAAGCACCTTTCAGTTTGCAGAGTGCTCAGTGGAGCCTGCACTGTAGGTATTGGCCCAGAGCGCACACACCTTACCTTGGATTTCACCAATTCATCCATCACACCAAGCCCCCCCCCCCCCCCCCCTCCAAAACTAACTCTTAATATGCGTGTGGGAGCTCTCAGCCTTGTACAAAATCATGGTTTTGTTGTGTCACAGTAGTTTGACATTGATCTCCAGAACAATGTCAGGCATTGTAAGCTTTTGCAAATGTGTCAAACCCAGTGTGTGCTCTCTGCAGGTGTCTTATTTGCACCTGTTCGCAACACAGAACAGTACATGTGTACGAGCCTCCAGTCCTTCCAGCTACAGTGTGTGGGCGGTAGACTGGGCTGTGGTTAGATGGATTCTCTGTGCTGTAGATTTATGGTTAGAGGTTGGTTTTGCTTTCAGCTCTTACTTGAAAAGTGTCCTAATAAAAATGTTCTTTGTGACACTATGCATTTTTTATACGGAGCAGTTATAGGTCAAGGTGAAACTATTTATAAACTACCTTTCTTTATTAAACTTAAATTTAGTTCTGGACAGGTATGTCTCCTATAATTGGAAAGCGTATGGGTCCCAGGGCTGTTCCCAAATTTGTTCTTTGAGCAAAAACACTTGTAAGATCGTATGTTATCTTTAAGTACACGCCGATTACATTTGTTGAATAGCCTTTTGTGATGCTCTCGCTCCTCTCCCCTGTTAGACCTGGTGGAGGCCAAGCTGGTGGGCATCCTGGACATCCTGGATGAAGAGAACCGCCTGCCCCAGCCCAGCGATCAGCACTTTGCAGAGACCGTACACAACAAGCACAAGAACCACTTCCGTCTCACTGTGAGTCCCCGCAGCCTGCCAACAGAACTGTTCTCCAGCTCTGAGCTGTTCTCCAGCTCTGAGCTGTTCTCCAGCTCTGAGCTGTTCTCCAGCTCTGAGCTGTTCTCCAGATCTGAGCTGTTCTCCAGCTCTGAGCTGTTCTCCAGCTCTGAGCTGTTCTCCAGATCTGAGCTGTTCTCCAGCTCTGAGCTGTTCTCCAGATCTGAGCTGTTCTCCAGCTCTGAGGCGTCTGCACACTGAAGTATCCACAACTATCTCTTAATTTGTCCTCTTATGTACTAAAAATCAGTGTGTGTGTGTGATCCTCTCAGGTGCCCAGGAAGTCCAAGCTGGCTGTCCACAGGAACGTGAGGGATGACGAGGGCTTCATAGTCAGACACTTTGCGGGAGCCGTGTGTTACGAGACGGTAGGCTCGCGGCACTGCCTTCGCTCTTCTCCAGACTTCTATACTGTGTGCCTCGTCCCAAACTGGATCAAACCGATTCCAAACTGGATCAAACAGATTCCAAACTGGATCAAACAGATTCCAAACTGGATCAAACAGTTTACATGGATACACATGGATAATCAATAGCTGTAAACGACAATTTAATCCCTTAAAACCTGCAGTCCTTTTCAAGAATTGTGAATTTGTGACTTGCAGACCAAGTTTGTGGAGAAAAACAACGATGCGTTGCACATGTCCCTGGAGTGCCTGATCAGCGAGTCCAAGGACAGGTTTGTGAGGGAACTCTTTGAGAACTCCAACAACACCAAGGACTCCAAGCAGAAGGCTGGAAAGCTAAGCTTCATCAGCGTGGGGAACAAGTTCAAGGTGAGCCAAACATCAACGTCTTTTAAACCCACTTAATCACACATCAACTCAGGATGCAGCTTCATGTTCATTCAGAAATGATTGAGAACAGGAGAAGAACATGAGTTACTGTTATTAAGATTTCACAGCTTCCCTGCAAGTGTCAGTTTTGCGTTGGGTAAAGCAATATGTGACACCCGCTGGGTGTTTGGTATGAATATTAATGGTTGTTAATGTCGGCAATGTTCTGCAAAAACTAACATGACTGCGTTGGAATATAGACACGATGGAATGAGGTACTATTATGTTTCTGATGATAGGTTATGTTAAATATAGAGTACGTGTACCTTCACCTTTCAGCTAAAAACAGACTGTTTGGAATTCAGACTGTGTTGCAACAACAGCCTCTTTTTTTTTATCTGTGCGGAGCGCGGCTGCGATCTTAAGACTAGGGGCCAGGGCGTGTCTAGCTGTGAGACATTCAGTAGCCTTCGATAAATCACCCCTGTGCTCCTCTGCCCATCCACTCCACCACAGTGACATTCTGAATTCTGGCTCAAGGCTGTTTAGTGGTCACTTGGCAGGTCACCCCACCAGCCAATAAAAAAACAGTCTACCATCAGACTTGGAAAAGGTAATATAGACAGTACTTACTGGTATTAGCTCTCTGACCTTGACAGTCCTCTGTGAAGGGTTTGTCTGTGGCTGCTGAGCCAGACCATCCGTTTAAGTGAGAGGTGTGATAGATGTGAATGTGAAGGTCACAGTGGGCTCCCTTGAGGAGCCAGCTCAACTTCACTACCTGCATAGCACTAAACACAAAGCGTGTGAAAAGCATAATTATCTCTCTGTATTCCGACGAGACGCACCTGTGTTGTTTCTCACCTGTTTGGATGCACATCGTTATTGTTGTCGTCGTGGTCTTGTCAAAGTGACACTTTCAATATCCCTTGTGGTTATAATGTAATGTTACCTGTCAGTTTGAGTTTGACTGGACGCCCAAAGCCAAGGGAATGAGGAATAAATACTCATGTTGGCTGTGAGCTGGGCTATTCCACCTGTTCCTAGAGTCTGTCTCTAATAGTGTTGCCAAAAAGATTTCGCCAGAAGTCGCTAGAGGCTTTCTGAATAAGTAATAAATCTCTGAAAAAGTTAGTAAGTACAATTACAGATCTAACAGCCTACTTCTATAAACACTAAGAAAGGCAAACGGGATGTTATTCGCAAGTCAGTAAAGATCAACAAGATCAGGTTATTTTGCTGCTGCTCAACAACGAAAACGGAGATTGTCAAAGTAGCGGAAAGTCGCTAGATTTGTCGCTAGAAAAGTCGCTAAATCTAGCTACAAAGTTGCTAAATTGGCCACACTGATGGTCTCTAAACATACTTTTCTCTCATCTCTTTCGAACAGACCCAGTTGAACATTCTTCTGGAAAAACTTCGCAGCACGGTCAGTACCGCCCAGTCACCCAGACACCTTGGTTAGCCCTCAGCTCTACATCCCTTTTTTACACAACTTCATTGATCCCACAGGAGGCATACGAGGACATGATGCCATTTTGTCAACACATTAAATCCTAATAGAGGCCCATGCAGTTTAGAGCCTGTAGTTTGTCATAAAGATCTGTGTGTGTCCATCTACATATTTTAACATCCACACGTCTCCCCCTCCTCTCTCCCCCTCCTCTCTCTCCCTCCTCTCTTTCCCTCCCCCCTCTCTCTTTCTCCCCCCTCCCCTCTCTCTCCCTCCCTTCTCTCTCTCTTTCTCTCTCCCTCCTCTCTCTCCCTCCTCTCTCTCCCTCTCTCCCTTCTCTCTCTCTTTCTCTCTCCCTCTCTCCCTCCTCTATCTCCCTCCTCTCTCTCCTCTCTCTCCCTCCTCTCTATCTCCCTCTCCCTCTCTCCCTCCTCTCTCTCTCTATCTCCCTCCTCTCTCTCCCTTCTCTCTCTCTCCCTCTCTCTCTCTCTCCCTCTCTCTCTCTCTCTCCCTCCTCTCTCTCCCTCCTCTCTCTCCCTCCTCTCTCTCTCTCTCTCTCCCTCCTCTCTCTCTCCTCTCTCCCTCCTCTCTCTCCCTCCTCTCTCTCCCTCTCTCCCTCCTCTCTCTCCCTTCTCTCTCCCTCTCTCCCTCCTCTCTCTCCCTCTCTCTCCTCTCTCCTCTCTCTCCCTCTCTCTCCTCTCTCCTCTCTCTCCCTCCTCTCTCTCCCTCCTCTGTCCCCCTCAGGGCTCCAGTTTCATCCGCTGCATCAAGCCCAACCTGAAGATGGTGAGCCACCAGTTTGAAGGAGCCCAGATCCTGTCCCAGCTCCAGTGTTCAGGTCAGTCAGAGAGCTGCTGCAGTACAACACCCACCCCAGGTCCTCCACTCTGACCAGCAGGGAGTGGACCAGTCAGACCTGGAGATGGAGGACTCAACCACACTGCTAAGTGTTCCACACAGCAAAGTGTTCCACACATGCTGCCTATTCTCAGACTTTTGTCCTAGACCTAGGAATGTGTGGTGACCCACTAGGGACACTAGAAGCCAATCTTACCTGACAGCTTTTTAAACTTCTTTTCTTTCTCGTCGGCCGCCTTCTTAAGGCTGCAAGGCAAATTTCCCCAGTCTTCCTGCCTCATTTGCATATTCAATTTACGGTGGTTTAGTTCAGTACCCTTGGAGATATTTCATCCACAAAAAGTCAGTAGACGTGACTAGTATTCCTCATCTCTCTAACCCGGAGAACAAAAATATCATGATTGGACTGTTTATTTGACATGGACAGATTCAAACACATGAATGACAGTTGATATGTCAAATCAAGAAGGGAAATAGATGGACAGATATTTATTTAGTCCTTTTAAGAAATTCATCATATTTCATTCAGCAATACCCCCCAAAAATGTCTGTGTGGATGTTTTGTTCCACCTGCTCTGACCCGCCTGTTCCTGTGCCCTGGCAGGCATGGTGTCGGTGCTGGACCTCATGCAGGGCGGCTTCCCCTCCAGAGCTCCTTTCCATGAGCTGTACAACATGTACAAGCAGTACATGCCTTCCAAGCTGACCCGCCTGGACCCTCGCCTGTTCACCAAGGTGGGCAACACCCTCCCCTCCCACAGCCCCGACACAGCCGCCTAACCACTCATCGCTATTCCAGACACCACAGACGCAGCAAATGTTTATTCACCGGAACTGTGCTCATGTTTTTGCCGCAGGCTTTGTTCAAGGCATTAGGGCTGAACGAGAACGACTACAAGTTCGGTCTGACCAGAGTGTTCTTCAGACCCGGGAAGGTGAGGCGTTCAGGATTCTAGCTCTGTTAAAGAAGTTACCGTTTCCTAATGTTGAGCTGAGATTCATTTAGGCAGAAAAGGTAAAAGTCTAAGCTCGATTTTTGATAATAGACCAGTGCTAACAGATGGAGTATTAATTTGTATACATATGAATTATTTATACTGTAGTGCCTGTGCTTTTTTGTAAAATCGAACGGTGCTTGTTGTGGAGTACACCAGACCAAGACCATTGTGAGGACTGACGTCTCTTTGACACTGGACCCAGGGATGAAAGTCATGAATACATTAATATTTAGAATCCTTTGTTGTCAAGCTGATAGTTTGAGCCACTGTCAAACCCTGTGAGTCTGTGTCTCTAGTCTCTGGCCAGGCCTCCCTGGTGGAGCGCAGGCTTGTTCAAGGCTGTGTTTACAGAGAGAACATAACTTACCCTTCATGGACCCCCACCTACTCCTCCTCCACCCTCTCCTCCTCCACCTCCTCCAACTTCTCCTCCTCCACCTCCTTCTCCTCCTCCACCTTCTCCTCCACCTCCTTCTCCTCCACCCTCCTTCTCCTCCTCCACCTCCTTCTCCTCCTCCACCTTCTCCTCCTCCTCCACCTCCACCCTCTCCACCTTCTCCACCTCCTTCTCCTCCACCTCCTTCTCCACCTCCTCCACCTTCTCCTCCACCTCCTTCTCCTCCTCCACCCTCTCCTCCTCCACCTCCTCCACCTCCTTCTCCTCCTCCACCTTCTCCTCTTCATCCCACCAGTTTGCAGAGTTTGACCAGATCATGAAGTCGGACCCTGACCACCTGGCAGAGCTGGTTAAGAAGGTCAACCAGTGGCTGATCTGCAGCCGCTGGAGGAAGGTGCAGTGGTGCGGCCTGTCAGTCATCAAACGTGAGTTGGCTCAACGTCTTGCCGTTTGCCCCCGACGCTCCCAGGAGCGTCCACCTGGTGCGCTACAGAGAGGGGGCACGTGTCCTGCTGTCGGGAAACACTTCAAGGAGCGCCAGCCGTTTCTCCGTTTCTATTCAGAGTACAACACAGCTGATAAACGTGACATGATTCCGACTTGAGCCAGGTCACCTCTATCTGACCCAGGCACCAGTCTTGGAGCACACACCCTGCACACACCAGTCATGCTGCGTTTAGTCCGCAGGCTTGACAGACTGTAGTATCTCTATTCCATTTCACACCCTACTTTGAGGAAGGTTTTCCATCTGGTCTGGTGTCTCTGAGCATTTCCAAGGTGCCATAGTAGAGTGTATGCCAGTCCCAGCAGGTCTGTGGGTGGAAGGCCTTTAAGCTTCTCTTTCTTTTCCTATACCTCTCACAACATTTATCTCTCTCCCTCCCCCCCCCCCCTCTCTCTCTCTCTCTCTCCTCTCTCTCCCCTCCCTCTCTCTCCCTCTCTCGCTCGCTCGCTCTCCCTCCCCTCTTTCTGTCTTTCTCTCTCTCTCTCTCTCTCTCTCTCTCTCTCTCTCTCTCTCTGTCTCTCTCTCTGTCTCTCCCTCTCTCTGTCTCTCTCTCCCTCCCTCCACAGTGAAGAACAAGATGCTGTACCGTGCCAGTGCCTGCATCAAGATGCAGAAGACGGTCCGCATGTGGCTCTGCAAGAGGAAGCACAAGCCACGGTGTGTGTCCTCTGCTCCTCTCCTCCTCCCTCTCCTCCTCCCTCTCCTCCTCCCTCTCCTCCTCCCTCTCCTCCTCCCTCTCCTCCTCCCTCTCCTCCTCCCTCTCCTCCCTCTCCTCCTCCCTCTCCTCCTTCTCCTCCGTCTCATCCTCTATCTCATTATACCCCACTTTCACAGCTCAGCAGCGCCAGCCTGTTTAACAATCCTCACATGTATCGCCACAGAGACTGTCACACCACGCCTTGTATGGAGAGGCTTCGCTTATTACCTTAGTAAAGCTCCAGGAGACTTGTGATGATAAACAACACAACCCCAGGGGAGGGGAAGATGGCGGGGAGGGTTTTTTTTTGTCTGATCTGGCAACCCTCAGTCTGGGGCTAACCGCGTGTGTGATTATTTGGGCGTGGTGTGTGTCTGTGCGTGGGGCTGTCGGGGAATGTGTGCGTGTTGGATGTTTTTGGGGTGTGTCTCTGACTGGGCGTCTGGGTCCATCCAACAGGATCAACGGGCTGGTCAAGGTGCGGCATCTGAAGAAGAGGATGGACAAGTTCAACGAGGTGGAACTGAAGGAGGGCAAACAGGAGATGGCCACCCAGATCCAGGAGCTGGACGCAGCCATCAGCAGCCTGATGGTCAAGATCAAAGTGTGTGAGACGGCACAAGCACCTCCTCTTTCTGCTCTGCACTCAAGAAGCCACATTCAGGAGTTAACACACGTCTGCACCGCTCAGCCTCACGTTCTCCACTCACTCCAGAACACTTCAAGCTGGGTCACGTCAGATTACAGGAAATTACAACACATTATGTTACCGTTCCTTTAGAAGAAGGAATAACTAGTCACGCTTCACCATAAGCATTCCAGAATAAATACCTGAAAATACATGTTCTGATGTTGCGCTGTGTGGGATGAAGTGCTTTTTCCCCTGCTGCCAGATGACAGGTAATGATGAGGAGCTCAGACTGTGGATTGTTTGGGAACCTCTGGGAGGAAATGCCTTTATTAAGGCCACTCTCCCCTCCCCTGCTCTGCCTCTCTCATCACAATCCACATTTCTGCATTCACACAAATAGACTTGTTTTGGCAGAGCTCTAGTGAGGCTGGCTCCCTCTCTACCCAAATGGAATCCTAGTCTCAGTCAGCATCGCACACCAACACTATTGACACTTGATTATAATCACAATCCTCCTGGGGATACTCGTTTTGCTCTCAGTTTTCAGATGTCGTCCATCTTGTCTCCGAATCCCAAATAAATTAACTTATCCTTTTGTTCTGCTGTTCAAACTGAAAGTGCTTTTTAGAAAATGCTTTTTAGAGAAGCCTCGTTCACGTTGAATTCCCTTGCACCTTGTTTATTTGTTTTTCTAGATACGAATACATTCTGCAGAGGTTCTGTGAGAGCCAGGGTTGCCAGGTTGGCTGGAGTCACACATAATGTATGTTTGTGTTAGGAGGACAGGTCCTGGTCGGGCAGACACAGCTGCGCTAAGTCGAACTTTTCCCATAAAAAGCTTCCATTGATGGCAGATGTGCATGAATATTTACGACCTGCAACACGTTTGCCTCTAAAGATACGCCACGGCATGCGGAGTCTTAGGAAATGCCAGCAGCCAGATATGCAGGGCTCTGATAAGGGATGAACGATGATCTGCCCAGCCAAGGGGAGGATTAGGCCAGTTAGAATGCATTACTGTTCTGTCTGTGTGTGCGGTCTGACCGTAGACATACTGGCTCGTTGGATCTGAGACCCTGATGGAGACCTACCCACCACGCTGATCTTCCCCTCTGCTCCCCGCCTGACCCTTCCCCCTATGACCTCTGACCCCTCAGGGCACCATCATGACCCGCATCGAGATCGACCACGAGTACCAGGCCCTGGTGACGCGCTCGGAGCAGCTGCTGACCGCCATGCAGAACAAGAAGAAGGAGGAGGAGGAGCGAGAGCGTCTGACACGCATCCAGGAGGACATGGACCGAGAGAGGAAGAGGAGGGAGGAGGAGGAGCAGAGACGCAAGCAGGAGGAGGAAGACCGCCGCCTGTGAGTAGCTGACCGGGGGGAGGGGGAGGAGGGGGAGGGGGAGGAGGAGGGGGAGGGGGAGGAGGAGGAGGAGGGGGAGGGGGAGGAGGGGTGGTCAGGAGGACACACAGAAGAGCAGACACACATATGTCCTTTATTAGGTATAAAAACCTATTGGCAGAACCGATGTGGCCCATCGTAACCGTCACATATCAGTACCCTCTCGTTTAAGATATTAGAGACGGTGTGCTCGGTGTTATGAACCCCCAAGAGAGTTACTAACCCTCATCTGCCCGGCGACTGAAGGGCATCCGTTATGGAAATGATTGAGTATTATGGAAGGACGTGTCAGTGGGACCTCCATAAAGTCCTGATGTGATTATACAGGGTTGTTCATGGATGTCAGCGAGGCTGAAGTGAATGTCAGGACGGTTAGGGAGGTAAACGGACCGTGTGCGGGCTGCTGGGTCAGGGACTGGAGCTGGTTTACCTTCAGTGACCTGGGAAGCTCTGGCTTGTTGAGGGGCTGCTGTTGATTGATGTCTTACCTTGAGGAGCAGTCAATCAGTCACTGTGTGGTCTCTATATGGGCTCCTTGTCAGTTGGATATCTCCATTCTGTGACAGGTCTCTCTCTTTTTTCTTTCTCTTCCCTTTCTTTCTGTCTCTCTCTTTCTCTCTCTCTCTCTCTTTCTTTCTCTCTCCCTCAGGAAAGCGGAGATGGAGCTGAAAAGGAAACAGGAAGAGGAGGAACGGAAGAAGATGGAGGAAGAGGAGAAGAGGATTCAGGTGGGTGACTTCCTGTGTGTCGCTGTGCGTGAGCTGAAGGGAGTTTGTCCGTCTGACGCTCGCCCTGCTCCACTTCTCGCAAAGTTCCCTGGCAGGCTCTCTCTCGCTCTCCTTTCCTCTCTCTCTCTCTTTCCCCATCATTCCATCACTCCGTCCCTGTGTGGGACGGTTGTTCTGTTCAGTGGGTTCCCAAGCTGCTGTTAGAGAGCTGGAGAGAGACTCACCCTCTGTCAACAGCAGCTTGCAGCGCTGTGAAGCCGGCCCTCAGATCAAAGGCCCTGGCCTGCAGCCTGCAGCCGGGGTGCTGCTGGCTGATATCCTCCAGATTAGGTTCTCTGTGCACGCATGCTCTCAGCAAATATTCATGAATTCATATTTTGGATGGTTTTAGGCGGCAGGAAACTGCACCAAAATTACATTTTTATTTCCTTTCTTCATTTTCTTCTTCAAGAGCTGTATTAGTTTCAACACCCGACCTTTCAAGGAGGAAAGGAGGTATTACTCTTAAATTGGTCTCACCGCAGTATCTCCTATTCACTTCCTTCTTAGATTTTGAAACAAGAATGAATTTACTGTCTTTTCCACCAGTAAGGGCAGTTGATGCTATGTGTCCTAGTTCAAGCTGCCCGCCCCACTTCCCTCCCCTGACCCTCTGGTGCTGATCTCCAGCTGACAGGCTCTCCTGGACACAGCACCTCCCAGGAGAAAGGCTCATTAGCAGGGGTCTAAAGAGGCCCCTCAGCCCTGCAGCATATCCCCTGCCTCCAGGGCAGTAGGGCTCAGGCACCTGACACTGAGGAACCATATGGTCATGGAGGGGGCCGGACGGAGGGCAGGGCACCCAAAGGGGGAAGAGACTCTACTGAACCTGCTATTTAGGGGGGGGGGGGGGGGGAGAAGGAGGAGGGAGTGTGTCCTTATTGTTCTCTAACATAAAGAGACCTCACTTTGTGTCCCTTCTGGGCGAGGAATTGCTCTGTCCTCAAAACCGAGTTTCTGGTGCCCTTCGTGAGTTTGGTTGGCGGGGACTGAGTTATGGAAGAGTCTATAGGCTGGGTGAGTACATGCACTAGGCAGGCGCATCAATCATGCTGCCGGCTAGACACACCTCCGTGAGTCCTTCATTAGAGTAAAGGGGCACCTTACGACAGGAGAGGCTGGTGAACCAGCTCAGCCCCTCTAGCCTGCCTGCCACCCTCATCAACTGGGGATGAGGTGGGTGTAGATGTGTGTGTGTTTGTGAACTAACATAGTGTGTGTGTGTGCGCAGGCGGAGATGGAGCTGCAGATGGAGGCGGAGCGGGAGGAGGAGGCTGCTCGCTCCACCATCCTGGAGCAGGAGCGGAGAGACAGGGAGCTGGCCATGAGGATCGCCCAGAGCGAGTCAGAGCTCATCCCAGAGGAGAGCCCCTACGACGCAGGCCTGCGCAGGTACACCCCCCCCCCCCCCCCCCCCCCCCCAGGGAAGCTGGGAGAGGACAGGGCTCTGTAGTCACAATCACCACCACGGCCATCCAGTCCTACGGATTCAAAGCAGTGATCGGAATACTGGCTATTGTTAATGTTGTTCCTTCAAAGGTGTTTTGGAGAGACGGGGTGGTTTCTCCTCTGAGTGCGTGTGTGTGTGTGTAACCCATGTCTTCTCTTTTCCCAGTAACGGCTCTTCAGGTGCTCCATCGTCTCCAGAGAGAGCTACGTAAGAAGAGATTTAACCCCTTAATCCCATCCCCACCCGCCCTTGACCACTCACCCATTACCACCCTGCATGCTGTGGCAATCTGCCAGATAAACCGCAAACTTTAACCGTGACAAAGGCACACTCAGGAACAAACAGGCAGGATGACTGTGAACGTCAATCTCGTCAGAGTTGCTTGTCTAGTTTATTTTTTCAGACATACATATCTATGCCCTCCCGTTCCAATGCAGAATGACGTTTTTAACAAGGGCCTGATCTGTCCTTTATCTGACAGCGTTGGAAGGGTAATGACCCATTCTGAACCGACAGAGGAGAGGGAATCACCCTCTCCACTTCCCGATTGGCCCACTTACTGTATACTTAGTGCTCCGTTGTAATCCTGTTCTTCTCTCGTTTACAGCGATGCTGGAACTCAAGTCCTCAAGAGCTTGACCATGTAGGTTACATTCAGGCCTCCGTTTCTCAATCCTCCTTCCAGCACACCCTCACAGAGAGCTTAGTTCAAGTAGAAACTCTCTTTACACATACGTGAAAGCTCTAAAACCAGCGCAGTACATGTGTTGTTAAGGCCTGAAGTTACATGCACTTTACGTTACATGAGTTAGATGTGTAATGCACTTTCTTCTGGCAAGGTGCAAATGAGTAGTCCGACTTCTCCGACTAATACCCAGTACATCATAGCACTTAAACCAGCGGCAGACAAACACAGACACCTCTCTCTCACTCTCTCTGCATCTCCCCTGAACTGAACTGCACACGACCTCAGCGACCCCAAGTGGATGTGGTCCACAGGGATCCACAGCCTCTCTCTGCATCTCCCCTGAACTGAACTGCACACGACCTCAGCGACCCCAAGTGGATGTGGTCCACAGGGATCCACAGCCTCTCTCTGCATCTTCACTCCTCCCCAGTCTGCACCTGGAATGCTCTTTAGAGTAGTGTTTACCACTTCTGCCTGTTCTCTCAATGACGTTTCACTTACTTTCCACATGTTTACTCTTCAACCTTACCTTTTCCCCAGGTAATATGCTCTCTCATCAGGTAATCACCCCCCCCCCCCCCCCAAAAGAAATGTGTAACAGACAAAACCGTTGGGCCCGGGTTTGTTTCTGTCAGCTGTTAGGACTAGGGACACGTTTCGTGAGAGCCTCCTAATGGAGGAGATGAGGGTAAATATAGAACGCTTGGATGCCTAAATCAACAGGAGTGATGAGTTTAATCAGCCCCGAGGCCCCTCGCGATGGGATGGCAGCGGCTAACCGCCTCCCGCTGCAGCTACGTCACGCCTCAGGAGCCATATGTCACAGGCTGTCCTGAGTCTAACCAGACGGCCCCCTGGGAGGTGTAGAGGCGCAGAGCCATACTGGTCAGGGAGCGACACAGGGGAGAGAGTGTGTTACCTTCCTTGGTCAAACACACACACACACGTTTCTGACTTGAGTATTTTCCCCTCTGCTGCGGTGTCTTTCTCTGTGGGTGGTGGTTCTGTGTGCAAACTGTGTTTTATTTTTGGTACCGCTGTTGACAGTGGCTTAGTAGTGACATTGACTGGCGTTCTAACTGCTGTGTACTGGAATCACCATGTTCTTTTAGGGAGGAAATGGCCAAGGAAATGTCTGAGCTTCTGGCTAGGTGGGTAGCTGTTCCGACTCACTCTCTCACTCGATCGGCACTGAAATCTGTCAATCTCACACCATCTCTTCAGATTTACACTTTCTTAAATTCTATGATTGTGGTTGAATTTGTGAAATTCATGACGTGTAAATCCGCATGATCCTAGAATCATTGTAGTAACGATCAATACTTTATTTCCGTGAAATGTGATACAATATAACCCAATTAATTCGCAATTCAAATTAGCAATGATCTAAATACAACGAAGAGCGGCGTGCGTAGACACGAGGAAAGTGCCACGTGCCAACTGTGGAGGCGTGTCCCTGTGGAGGCGTGTCCCTGTGGAGGCATGTCCCTGTGGAGGCGTGTCCCTGTGGAGGCGTGTCCCTGTGGAGGCGTGTCTCTGTGGAGGTGTGTCTCTGTGGTGACTGGGCCAGGCTTTGCTGCAGCCGCTACAGCAGCTTATATCCCCCAGGCCTCACCACCTCCGGCCCTGTCACCTACACAGCAAGTGTGAATGAGTGACATTCTCCTAGAGACCACACACACACACACCAGTTGACCTCCCGAACCACTCACTTGTGTGTGCTGCTAATTGGCTCATGCTACCTCAGACTCCCTGAGTCAGATGGTGACAGGAAGTTCAGGCCAGAAGGGGACTGTCCCGTTAGCCCAAGGTTACAGCTTTGTGAGCTTCAGGGAACCCAGAATAGCCCGCTGTGACTGAACAGTTGTACTGGTGAAGAGGCCCGGCCAGCCAATGGGTTTACAGAGTGAGAGGCCTTAGGTGGTAGGAGGCCCGCCCTCACTCCACGTTGTCGTAAACGGGGCAAATCCCTGTCATGGCTTAATGAGAGCAGTGAGAAGTGCCTGGCTGCAGAGAAACGCAGGCCTGCAGACAGGCTCACAGAGAAACACAGGCCTGCTGACAGGCTCACAGAGAAACACAGGCCTGCTGACAGGCTCACAGAGAAACACAGGCCTGCTGACAGGCTCACAGAGAAACACAGGCCTGCATGACAGGCTCACAGAGAAACACAGGCCTGCTGACAGGCTCACAGAGAAACACAGGCCTGCTAGACAGGCTCACAGAGAAACACAGGCCTGCTGACAGGCTCACAGAGAAACACAGGCCTGCTGACAGGCTCACAGAGAAACACAGGCCTGCTGACAGGCTCACAGAGAAACACAGGCCTGCTGACAGGCTCACAGAGAAACACAGGCCTGCAGACAGGCTCACAGAGAAACACAGGCCTGCTGACAGGCTCACAGAGAAACACAGGCCTGCATGACAGGCTCACAGAGAAACACAGGCCTGCTGACAGGCTCACAGCCAGAGAGAAGTACCCTCAAAAGGCCAATTATTGTATTTCAGCAGAATGAGTACAGCTCTGAAGAACCTCCAGATTGTTTTCTCCCCCTATTTCTCCAACAACAAATCCACCCCCGCAATGGCCCTCATTACAGCCAAGCCACCCCCTGAAATGCTCCATCCTTGTTTTTGTAGAAAATGCAAAGCTTCACCTTATGCCCAGCTTCCCCCAAACTACCACCCAATTAAAATGTCTGTTTGTACCCTGAGGTGAAAGTCACGTGACTCCTGAGCTTTGTGACGTCCCAGCTGTTCCTCGTGGCTCCCCGCCAGCGCGTGGTGTGTTGTGGTGACGCCCTTGTCCTGCTTGTGTCTGTCCCCCTTCTAGAGGCCCCTCAGGTACAGGCCACCAAAGCTGCCGCTAGCGCCAAGAAGTACGAGCTGAGCAAGTGGAAGTACGCTGAGCTGAGGGACGCCATCAACACCTCGTGCGGTGAGAAGCCTTTTTACCTCCTCCCTCCATGGACCAGTCTGAGATCTGTTAAGCTGTGGGACCTTAGGGAGAGACAATCTTTAGGGGAGGAGGCAATTAGGCATTTAGCAAACATCTGCATGTTTTGTTAGGCGCCTGAGGGTTTCTGCTCTTTAATTCATTAGCGCATACATGACTGTTTCATCAGCGGTTATCGATTTTGCGTCGACGTGATCTGCTGTCGGAAGAGCGCCGCACACAGTTCTGTTAACGTCGGATCGCTAGGCTCGTCCTCGTCTAGAGAATTATTATGTATTTATTTTTTGCTTTGAAGGAGGCTGGAGCGGCTGGCAGAGGGCCGACGGCGGCGAGGACAAGAAGCTCCCCGCGAGCTCACCCATATGGGCACAAAGAAATGATTAGTTTAGAAGTTAACAGGCCAGCAAGGGCCATGACCACAATACAGAAGGAGCTCTGTCTCTCACCACTGCTGCCAAATAGGCACAGTTGGACCCAAAAAAATACAACGTATTTTTACCCAGATGTATCTTTTTGATTAATCATCTGTTGGCACTTTTCCAAAGCGTTAAGATTAAGCTGCAAGTTTCACTCTTATTCATCAAATTCTCGTGATGACATTATGAGCCTGTCACATCCAGATCCTGATAGGAAAGGTCCTTTGAAAACAAAACTCATGAATCCCACTTTAATTCTCAACATGTCTGAGATATACGCATCAGTCGTTGTCGTAGACTACTTCCCCTCTCTGCTAGAGGGCCGTCACAGTAATGGCTGCCCAGGCGTCAGGGACGATCACCCCCATGTCTCCACGTCCCTCACTGTAACCCAGACCTGCTGTAACCCTACAGACATCGAGCTCCTGGCAGCCTGTCGTGAGGAGTTTCACCGCCGCCTGAAGGTCTACCACGCCTGGAAGTCAAAGAACAAGAAACGCAATACGGACACTGAGCAGAGGGCCCCCAAGTCAGTCACCGACTATGGTAAGACCCCCACGCATCACCTGTTTTTAAAGCAACGTGACCACACTGTTAGGCCCGTTCAAAGGCGATAACGATAGGCTAACTATAACTGTAACTATTAGAGGTGGGAATCTTTTGGTACCTTACGATTCGATTCGAAATGATTCTTGGGGTCACGATTCGATTAAAAATTAATTATTATGGGGTTTTTTTTGGGGGGGGGGGGGGGGGGGCGTGATTACAACCATACCGTTCCGCTATATAGTTGTCATTGTGGCGTGTACTCTGGGGTTTAGCTTCTCTTTGTTTACAAGGAAGTGTAACTATGGTGATGGAACCAGGCACCCATCTCTCTGTTACGGTCTTAGGAGCGTCGGCAGACACAAGTAAAGAAGTAGCCTAGTTGTGTTGTTACTTTCACATTGTAAGGGGCAACTGTACCCCCTAACCCTAAGGCTGACCTTTCTCCATTGTTGTGTAACACGCTCATGCTCGACTGGACACGAAAATGGGTTCTTCGGTTCTCTCTTTTCCCCCCTAGCAGACCTCAGACACACGTTTATGCTACTGTCTGTTTAGACTACTGATTGGACTGCACACACACACACCATCCTCATCCATCCTCTCTCTCTCGCTCTCTCTCTCTGTCTCTGTGTGTTCAGTCTCACCGGGAACATTGACACAATGACAAGCCATATGTGGAGGAAATGCTTGCATATTCTGGGATAATGTGCACTAATGTTAAGCATTTAGTTCCTTTCTCCTCCAGTACTGACAGCAATTACGGTGCTCCATCTTATCCATTAAAGAGACCGTAAATTACACAGACCAAGAGCACATGTTTTGATAGATAATGGTTTTATTAGTATGGCACCATTAGCTATTATAAAACTGGTGTTTTTACTGATGGTTTTTCTGCACAAGGGAAAATCATATTTATTTTCTACAAATTTATGTTCCTCTTTATAGTCTTCGTCACTGTTATGTTCATTTTTCTTCGTACTCCTCCATAATTACCGTGATTAAAATGTTTCCACTGTCCTACATGTGTTGTGTGTGTACATGTGTTGCGTGTGTATTTGTGTAACCAAGCATGTTTACTTTCAGATACCCCTTCACCTGTGAAACAAGCATGTAAGTGGTACTCCACAATGTATCACGACTAACAGCCCTTCTAAACAAACCCTTCCACTAACCATGGGACATGACGACAGATGGGTTATTATGGGTTTATCAGGAAGCGTTACATCAAAAGAGCTTTACTCAACATTTTTGGGGAAAAAAAGGTGATCGTGATTGGAATTCCACATGAACGGCTCTTGTTGAAATTAATAGTTTCCATTTTTGAGGCATGCTGGTTCTGATAAGGCAGTATACACAGCAGTCTATCTCAGCCAATTCCCGTAATTAGATACGGTTCTTTATGGCAGTGATCGACTGGAGACATGATCATTAGGCATGTCGAGTCGTTGTTCAGAAACTGAGGATGCTTGGATGGGGTGGTGTGCTACTGCTGTTATGGAAGTGGAATACATGTGCAAATGTAAAGCAGCAACCTTGAGGTGGGGGTGTTCAGGGCAGTGTGTCTAGGGAGTCAGGTGGCTGAGTGGTGAGGGAGTCGGGCTAGTAATCTGAAGGTCCCCAGTTCGATTCCCCGGCCATGCCAAATGACTTTGTGTCCTTGGGCAAGGCACTTCACCCTACTTGCCTCGGGGGGAATGTCCCTGTACTTACTGTAAGTCGCTCTGGATAAGAGCGTCTGCTAAATGACTAAATGTAAATGTCTAAACTGGGTTGGGGTGTGGAGCGGGTGTCATGGCATCGGTGGGAGCGTGACAACAGTCTGCACGCTGATTGAAAGAGAAACTCCTAATAGACTCTTCAGTTGAGCAGAAAACTGGAGGCATTTTCTGCACTTACAGAGATGGGTTTTTGATTGAAGGAGAACTATAAAGTGAGAACATAAAATGCCAGATGAAACACTGGGTGAAGTACTTCATGATTTCACTCAGTTGGTTGCTGGAAACCGAGGAAACTGGTGTTTGTAGTACAAGTAGTATTTTGGCATCCAGCCTGCAGATTTAGAGTTGAACATTTGAAGTGCATTTGTTAAGGAGTTCAGAGGCCTCAGGTCAGTCTTCTGTCGGTTGCTACGTCTTCGTGTTGCGTGGTGTGCGTTGGGGAACGTTTTGAATGGTGATGGGATCCTAAAGGTGTGTTCTTCTCAGTTGATGCCATAACCTTTTTATTTGCTTTTGCTATTTCTTGTGGAAGGTTTGTGGGAAGAATGAATCTTGTTGGTGGAGATGGAACCGTTTCTGAAGCTGTGGTGGTTGGAAGTGCTGTGCTGCTTAAACAAGTTTAAGACATGTCCCTGTCTTCCCCTAGTCCTGTACTGCATAGAGAACCCTCTTGAATCCCCGCTCAATCCCTTATTTTTTACGCTCCACTTTGCATATATATGCAAAATATTTGTATTTAAATGTTTTGAGACGAGATTTAAAGCTCTGTAACAAACATGTGTCATGCTTCTTGTCGTACTGATTTGCTGTCCCTTTGATCAGAGTCTCTGTGATCTCTACTGACCCCCTCCACAAGCTAGCTGCCATGCTCTCCCTCCCAGCCTTCCTATTGGCTAAAGACTGCCTCATAGCACCTCTCTCCGTCCACTCACAGCCCAGCAGAACCCAGCCCCGCCCATCCCTGCCAGGCAGCATGAAGTGGCCATGAACAGGCAGCAGCGCTACTTCCGGATCCCCTTCATCCGGCCTGGCGATCAGTACAAGGACCCCCAGAACAAGAAGAAGGGTTGGTGGTACGCCCACTTTGACGGGCCCTGGATCGCCCGGCAGATGGAACTGCACCCAGACAAGCACCCCATCCTGCTGGTGGCAGGTCAGTCCCCCCAAGGTCCTACACGGGGGAGAGGCATGAAGTTAGTTCTTACTTAGAGAACGCAGTTCTATGTGTTCTCTAAGTAAGAACCTTGTTCTGTTACGTTAGAACTGTGTTCTAAGTTAGAACTAAGTGTTCTCAGAGTCCAAACTTTGACTCAGCTGAGAGGATGTCCTACGTGTTCGTCCAGCTGAAGTCATCTCCCCAGCAGCTGCTCCTGTGCCACTGATGGCTTGCTGTGTGCAGGGAAAGATGACATGGAGATGTTGGGAGTCAGGTGGCTGAGCGGTTAGGGAATTCGACTAGTAATCCGAAGGTTGCTGGTTCGATTCCCGGCCGTGCAATATGACGTTGCGTCCTTAGGCAAGGCACTTCACCCTACTTGCCTCGGGGGGAATGTCCCTGTAGTTACTGTAAGTCGCTCTGGATAAGAGCGTCTGCTAAATGTAAATGTAAATGTTGGCTTGCTGTGTACAGGGAAAGATGACATGGAGATGTGTGAACTAAGCCTGGAGGAGACGGGCCTGACCAGGAAGAGGGGGGCGGAGATCCTGCCCCGGCAGTTCGAGGACATCTGGGACCGTTGTGGGGGGGTCCAGTACCTGCGCAGCGCCATCGAGAGCCACCAGGCCCGGCCCACCTACGCTACAGCCATGCTGCAGAGCCTCCTCAAGTAGCTCCCTGCCTCCAGCTGCCTCCAGCTGCCTCCAGTAGCCCCCCCACACACACAGCAAAGGGAAGAGTGCGCCCGCTAACTGGACCGCTAACTGCTAACTGGACTGGACAGTGTGCATTCAGGCATACTGTTCACTGTTCTGACTGGGTGCACTGCAGTCATGAAAGAACTGCTTTTTGTTAATTTGTCTTTAGTTTTTGTTTAGTTTTTGGGGGATCTTGCTGGCTTGGAATCTTTCTTGTGTATTTGAGGTTGAGGCAGGGGGGTTGCAGTGAACCCTATGCAGAGGAACACATGCATCCAGTTTCATTTTTCAGGCAAATGGGTTGTTTTCTTTAAGATTTCTGCAACTCTTAACTATGAGGCCTTACATACTACTAAATAGGGTAAGTTGCTGAAAGTAGGAACTGTTTCAAAGCTGCCTCCCCAAAAAGGTTGAGAGTATTAATTCATAGATGTTTATAATAATTTGTTTCTGATTACACTACAGTCTCCTTTTGTTCTCTGCCGGCTTAACAGCTTGTTGATAATTCTACTCACTCTTCAGCTGTTTACATAGTTTTCATATAGTTGTTTTTTCAGGACAATACTTGATCTCTGTTCTCTCATGTGTCACGTTCTCTGATTATTTCCAGTAACTGCACGCATTATTAATTTCCAATTAAGATATATTTGACAATACTGTAAAATTCTTTACCTCGTCTTTCAAACCGAATGTAATTTGATTTAGTTGATTTGTTCCTTCAGTCTTCATTATTTGTTGGTTTTGTCTTATTTCCCAATGTGTGGTTATATTTTTCATGCTAATTGAAAAGGTGTAGACAGAACGTCAGGTTCCCTGTACATGACCCAGTTGGGAATGCCATTTGGGTTTGGTCGTCACAGTTAATTTTGCCTATTGTTTTTGAATAATCTACAACATTAATGTTGTTAAACAAAAATGGCATTTACGTGTATTAATCAGACTTAATCGTTGGAATGTTGAACTACTAGATGTGAATCATGCATACCATGAGATATTCAAGTTATTAAGTTGGACCAAATGTGTTTGAGAGCAGAAATTAGCTGTTACCAATTACAGATTGGTAAACTAATAGGGAGACTCTGAAGCTAACAGCATTCAGTACACAGGTAGCCTCTTGTCATGGAAACCCTCTCATTTGACACGTACACACAGTACATATTTTATATTCTATGATACAAAGAGAGTGTGATGTTTCTAATGGAATGTACACTTTTATTTTCAAAAAGAAAATCTTTCTACTCCACCATCCAAGGGTTTGGGCACATAAATCTCTGTTGGATTCAAACGGTTCTTTGCGTGCTGTAAAGTTAAGCAATAATCTAGTCACACACACAGCTAAGAGGAGAGGGGGACGTCCTTTGTCATAAACAGCGACGCTTTTAAGAGACAATCTCCTTTAAGACTAGAACTACTGTCTTCAGGTAAGGCTGATAGTCGTGATGTTCCCTAGCTTTTCATTCCCTTTGACGCTTAAGCGAAAAGGCGATTTGGTTGTTTGAATGCGTGAGATCTATCCACTTACGCCACTGTGTCTGAGGCAAGTCTTCAGTTAAGACCTACTGTAAGTATTTATTTATGTATGACTTGAAAACACAGAGTGAAGTGTACTACTGAGGGATTTCCTGGAATCACCTGTACCGTACAACAAAATGACTGGCTTTTCTGTGCTCTGTATCTCAACACGCAATTACAATCATTCCTTGTATACTGCCTTTTCACTGTCACTTTTCTAATGCTGATCTAACGGATGAAATAAATGCATTCCATGTTTCTCTCTGCCTCTTAACTCTCCTACCAAAACACTTACATTTCAGGGTGACATCTCTATAGCATCATATAAGCCCGTTGTTTGGTGAAAACTCACGCGTATATGCAGTAGCGTGACAGTACTTCAGATCCATTACTGCACGCATACAGACAGGAAATGTGACCAGAGGCATCACCCACACAGATGGGCTGTGCTGGGTGTTTAACACACACAACCACCAACTCATTCTTGCAATATAAAACATTTCAGTTTGCCTAAAGTTCTATTTATATGCATGTTTTTCCAATCTGTCCACTACAAAAAAATAGATCTCCACACATATGTACAAAGGAATAGCAATTAGCAGTCCAGTGAGCACTGACAAGCTTTAACAGCTTGTTCGATGTTGTCAAAACTCAGGTAAGTTGTCCATTTATTCTTGCATCCTTTATCTATAGATGGAAATGACAGGCCATGAATGTACCACAGTTTTCCTGAAAGTGTCAGAAAACATCTGGGCTCCCTCCCTGTTAAACCCAGGCTCTGGTTCCCGTAGAGACAGGAGTCTCAGAGACCATGCTGAGGAATGTCACCTGGCTGTCACTGGGAACAGACAGCCTTTCTCTTCTCCACACGGTCCTCAACATGATCCATGACTGGACTTCAGGTAAGCTCTTCTGTGTTTGTCCTGTGGTCTTCCAGCAACTGTCATACCTGCACACGGAATCAAAGAGGTGCACTGTATTCAATCAAAAGGTTTCTGGTATACTTGATGAAGTACTCTTACGATTTAATCATCTTGACCCAACTGCTTTTTATAGAAACGCGTTGCGTCCATGGTACACAATCCCATACTGATCCTTTCAGAATTCTGGGTATTTGAAAGAAGTGACACAACCTGAAGAGGATCAGTGAGAGGCAGACTAATCACCTAATGACAAAGCCTGTGTTCATAGGCCAACAGTGGCTTCTGCCTCCACAAACCGGCTTGGCAATCATCCTGCCCTCCTACTAGAGCTGAAAAACAGACGGTAAGCAGTCTGGGCCCCTTCAGGAGGTTTGACTTTGTGTTTAGTTCCGTCAGTGGTTAAGTCTGTTGTGGAGACACAAACCTCTTAAACCAATTTTGTACACAGCCCTGAAGCATCTACGGCTCAGACGGGTCACCCGATTTTGCTCTAAAAGCGGTCATATCGGTCTTCAGGGCTGATGAGATCTTCATTCTCTGTTTCCCCAAATGTTTTCTTTGAATTAAAGAACTTAAGTTAATTGTTCTCACCTTATCCCGGAGCAGCGTTGACTGTCGTGTCTCCATCTAGCTTGTCAGACCAGGGAGGGAACCTGTTCCAGGGGATCTGCTGAAGACAAGAATAAAAGCCCTGTCAGACAGTAATTACAAGCACTTACTGCAGCTCCACATAAGAAATGTGAAAAGAAACAATAGAACAGATTTTAAAACTATACATTATCCCAAGGGGAAAATATCTCAAGGTGAAGCACGACAAGAGATATTTCTGTAGAAGAAGACACGTTAGTGAGGGGGCTATAGACCCCACAGCACACACCACACAGAACACAGAACACAGCAGACAGCAGGAGGCAGGTGTGTGATGTTAGTGCAGTACTCGCTTAGACAAAGCTCTCATTTCTATTTCTGGCAGATGTGAAAGAAAGATCCTCCGACATTTCAATTATATTTGTCCAAGCAGCCCTATCAGTGCCATGTTGATTGTTATAGATTTGGTCTGAGACGAATCTAATGGTTCCTGTGCTATATCTTTGGCAGCCGACATTTTAAACCGTCACGGGAAGATTACTGGGGCATAAGAATTGCCATTTGATAATAACCTTTTGGTTTGGCTTGTTTACTGTTGTTTTTGTGCTTCCCTAACTGGTTAAGTAAGACAGCTGGATTAAAGGTGAGGGTCTGTGTTAATGAAAGGAGGCGAGTGTTGGCCCGGGGGTGGGTCTGTGTCTGGGGTGAAACCCCTGCGATCCCAGACAAGCACAAAAGCTGCTCCAACAATTACACTTGCTAACAGGATCAAGGAGCCAGGGTCAAACCTGACAATTTATCCTTTTGCTTAAACAATTGGTAAGGTTTGCATGTAAGGGTACTTGTAATTAGCAATTACAATCACGTAGTTTTGTCACAGGACCCGCTCTGTTGGAAATGTGTCCCGCTTATAAAAAGTACAAATATAAATCCTGGTTATATCAAGATATAAATGTTGGATAAGTAAACATTGTCTTATAATTCTGTAAAGAGAGAATGTATGTTACATACATGATCATTTTGTAGACCAAAAAGCCATACTTTTGTTCTCTTTGTATATATCTCTTTGCGTCAGTTGGTGAGGTGAGTGTATCTAATGAGATTTAAAATGAGTTTTTCTTCAGAGAATCAACATGAGACTAGGACCCCAAGCTGAGCGATTACATAAAAGCGTCACCCTATAAAAAAAAACGTGTTAAGGTTTCAACTGTATCACTAAAATAGTTTTCAGTTTTCTAAGCTGTGTGAAATTGTTCAAAACTAAAAGCGTGAGATGCAAGAGGAAGGCATGAGCTATATGTACAAAGAAACATTCTAATATACCCCCCCCCCCCCCCCCAAAAAAAAAAAATCAACACACTTCAACAGCAAGTTGACATGGAAAAAAAAAGACCTGCTTACGCCAAAGTCACTGTGTCTCTGGTCCGTCTATAATGTCTGAGTATGAATATCATGAGACCTATCAGGGCATATACAGAGCTGAGCCAGCCCATTAGGCAGGCTATGAAAAGGAGGGGGTCTACAGGCATGGCCACCACCTCGCTGCAGCGCTCTCCCTTTAAGTGCCAGTATTTACCTACAGGACATCTAAAGAGGTCAAAGAGACTGGGTTAGAGCAGAAATGAACCACACAGCCTTCGAGTGTGTGCATGCGTGTCTGCATGTTGGGGTGTGTGTGTGTAAGTGTGTGTGTGTGTTGTACAGTAGAAGCAAATTGCAGTATTTAGTTCATGAGGTAATGGTTAAGTTGCACCTTTTATCTAAACATATAAACACAAAAGAAAGATAACAAATTCAACAGTAAATCTGGTGAAATCATAATGAGAAGTTATAGATGGCCAGCTAGTAAAAAAAGACCAAAACAATCAATAATATACCAAAAATAGAGTACATTTAAGGTATATAATATGACTCCAATTTCGGCCTTATAATCAGCGTTCCAGTTTATTTGGTCTTCGAGTTATGCTAAGGTACCTGCAAGCTGCTCCATGACCTGGGACTATTTCACACTCCCCCCCATTGAGGCAGTAGTCTGGCTGCAGGATACAGATGCTCTGACAGGGTAATCCGTCCACCGTCATGTAGCCTGGGTCACACAAACACTCCGCCTCCTTGCTCCAGCGGTTCACCACACAACGCGAGACCTCATTGCAAGCCAAAAACTTACAGGGATCTGCTTGGTCAGCTACATAACCGGAGGAGGAAATATAAAGTGGAATTAGTATTCTCTGGTAGACAATCTCACCCCCCCCCCTCCCTCCCCTACTCCACCCCCCTCAGGTTCGTATGTTTAATTTGAATGTTTAGCTGCTGGCGTTGCTCAACATCGATGTCATCGACAAGAAATAACATGTTCACTTCACACTCTCTCCTGCCTAACATAATACTGGTCAGGTAGTATATTCGACTTTTAACAATGAAATACATACAGGGACTATCGTGTCGGATTTACTGTTAACATGACACTGTAACATGTTTCATATTTCTCTCAGTATTTAAACAGTGCAACAATACTGCCATACCTGGCTCTATGTCCAGTGAACCGCTGTCAATTTCAATGTCCACGCGCTTGGCTGCAGCAGTGCAGAATTCCTCCAGAACGCTGTGTACGGCCTGAGTGACGTTGTAAGGAACCGACTTGGCAAATTTCATCTTGCTGTTGACCACAACACTGCCGTTCCTGAAGTTGAGAATCTCCAGTTTCTTGAATCCCGTCAGATTTGACTGAAGATACGGTATCAGCTAGAGAAAAGGAGGGAAAAACGTAAACAATATTTTATTTGACCATTTTACCATCTGTTATGCAACCATCCTTACAAAGTACTCATTACATTACTAATTGTGAAACTACATTACATTTAGTTGGAATCAACTTTATAAGCAGCCATTCTCTAATTTGTCATTATGTAGTCATTTACTGAGCTCGGTTAAAATCACCTTCCACTTTCACACATTCACAAATGCTTTTGACAGCATAATTGGTGCAAAATAAACTTTTCTCTCTGTCTGCACAAACCGTTGTGATGCTGACTTCTAAACACAAAGATCAAACATGTGAATCTTTTCTTCTTGGCTTAGCAAACACAGTATCACATTATTGTATATAAAAAAGTGGAATATCTCAGCTCATTTGAAACTGTGGCTATTATCTCCTGTTGTTCCTGAGGTAACATGGTAGGGACTGTAGGTACAATAAAGGCCTCAGGGCTAAGTCAACCTGTTCCAGTCACAACATCCGCCACCGCATGTTTAATTCTCCTCAGCTCATTAGCTTGGATGACTCATTGCTCTGTATAATGAGCTTTGTATTGAGTTTGTCTCAGCTTGAAGTTAATGTGGGTTGGTAGAGTGAATCAGTCTAAAACTATTAATTATGTCAAATATAAGATATAGAAATATAAGATGACGAGGAGAGGGTGCAAAGACGTTGGTCATATGCATTCGAAATATGTCAACTCACCAGTTCCATGAAGGTGCTCTCCAAGGACCTGTACTCAGGGGAGGTCTTGTTGAACAGGTCATCTGAGAACTTCATGTTTGTGACCCGCAGGCTGAAGAAGACCACTAGCTCCCTGCCCTTACTTGCGGTCGTCATGGAAGGTGTGGTCAGGTACCTCAGAGGTGGCGATGCCGTGGTCTCGAAAGGATGCTCTTCATTAGCAAACGTGTTTCCGCTACCATAGTCCAGCAGGTCGACGGTCTCTGTGCTCACCACATCCATTTGGTCTAGTTCGGCGGCCAGGTCTTGTACAACCTCAGAGAGAGGTGATTCTGCTTGGGCTAGTGGTGCAGTAGTTTGAACCCCTGCCTCTCCCTGCTCCTCCTCTTCTTCCACTTCCTCTAGTTCTTCATCTATAACGACCACCCCAGGCGGTTCCCCATCGTCTACCTCAAAGAGCCCGCTGTCTATGAATGGCTCTGTGGGGGGTATCTCAGGTACAGAGCCAGAATCTGCTGGTGGGGCTGGAATGGTATCTAGCTTGGACCCAGCTGTTACAGAAATCTCTTCACTCGTGGATGAATCGCTTTCTTCCGTCTCTTCGGGACCGCTGTCCTCTGACGTGTTCTGATTTACAGCAGCTGTCACCTCTTTGAAATATGGGTTGAGAAAAAGAGTTTAGATGGAATCAATCATATGGTTTGCTCGTATAAAATATGTCTGCCTATTGCTAGCTGCCTATTACTGTACAAATAATTTATTATTTTTCTACTGTCATCCCAAAATAGTGTAAAGATGATGATGTCTTTGTGCTGCCAGCATCCTCTAAATATTCTTCCATTTTCAATTATTTAAAAAATCAATCTTCTATCTTAATGATAATGTGTTTCTCGGCAGTGTGAGCCCTAGTAATTAACAAGGTGTCAAAAGATTTGTGTTTACTCCACATCAAATAATAAACAGGACAGAACATTTATCAGCAGGCAGCACTCACTCCAAAAATAGAACAGTAATCTCTTCTCCATGGGTTGGGCTGTAATTATTAGCTGTAACGTTACTTCCCAGCTCTATTGGTGAAAGTCATTTTTAAATTGCATCATTATTCTCTCTCTTTGCCTTGTGCTCTTTCACTCTCTGTATGGCATTTTTTACTGAGTTAAAACAGCTATGATGGCTTGCACATACCTGCAGCATGTGTTACTGGTGGAGCAGTCAGCTGCTCGTCAGGCTGAAGGTCACCAGTGTCTGTCTCTTCCGGTACTTCAACATCATCTGTGTCCCCCACAGGACTGAGATCCTCATAGCCAACATATTCTGGCTGAACTTCTGCCTCCTCCAAAGACTCTCTCTGTCCTGGCCCAACAGGTAGATTGTCGTCCCCCTCAACGGGGTGAAGGAAGGCCGTCTCACCTCTCGCTTCCTGTGTCTCCGTGTCTTCTATTGTCTGAAGAGCATCCTCACCAAAGTGGACGTTCTCAACTGTGTCCACAGGTTGAATGATTTTAATAGTTTCGGCTGGGGGCTCGCTAACATCCTCCTCAAGTTTGAGGTCCACACTTACATCTAGAGCACCTTCTGTTGCTTGTAGTTCTGCCTCTGGTTCAGCTGCATCGACAATAACCTCTCCCCCATCTTTACTTTCATCTTCAGTCTCTACAACTTCAACCTCCAGTTCCCCCACTGACAGTGAAACCTCATCCTTAACATCTGGCTCGGGAATTTCAGGTTCAGAAACGTCCTCCCCAATTTCTTCCTCTGGTTCAGTTATAGGAACTGTAAGTGCAGGCTCAGATGTCTCCTCTCCATCCTCTGGCTGAGGTACCTCAGCTACTGTCTCGTCTGTCCCCTCATCTGGCTTTGCTTTAACCTCCGCTTCTGGCTGTGGGACCTCAACCTCCGGCTCTATAATCTCAACCTCTGGCTCTATAACCTTAATCTCAATTTCCTCTTCCGGCTCTATAACCTCAATTTCTGTCTTTATAACTTCCTCTTCCGGCTCTATAACCTCCACCTCTGGCTCTATAACCTCAACTTCCTCTTCCGGCTCTATAACCTCAACCTCTGGCTCTATAACCTCAATCTCAGGCTCTATAACCTCAATCTCAACTTCCTCTTCCGGCTCTATAACCTCAACCTCTGGCTCTATAACCTCAATCTCAACTTCCTCTTCCGGCTCTATAACCTCAACCTCAGGTTCTATAACCTCAACCTCCGGCTCTATAACCTCAACCTCCGACTCTATAACCTCAACTTCCTCTTCCGGCTCTGTAACCTCAATCTCTGGCTCAATAACCTCCACCTCCGACTCTATAACCTCAACTTCCTCTTCCGGCTCTGTAACCTCAACATCAGGTTCTATAACCTCAACTTCCTCTTCTGGCTCTATAACCTCTGGCTCTATAACCTCCACCTCCGACTCTATAACCTCAACTTTCTCTTCCGGCTCTGTAACCTCAACATCAGGTTCTATAACCTCAACTTCCTCTTCTGGCTCTATTACCTCAACCTCTGGCTCTATAACCTCCACCTCCGACTCTATAACCTCAACTTCCTCTTCTGGCTCTATTACCTCAACCTCTGGCTCTATAACCTCCACCTCCGACTCTATAACCTCAACTTCCTCTTCCGGCTCTGTAACCTCAACCTCTGGCTCAATAACCTCCACCTCCGACTCTATAACCTCAACTTCCTCTTCTGGCACTGTAACCTCAACATCAGGTTCTATAACCTCAACTTCCTCTTCTGGCTCTATAACCTCAACCTCTGGCTCTATAACCTCAATCTCAACTTCCTCTTCTGGCTCTATAACCTCAATTTCTGTCTCTATAACCTCATCCTCCGGCTCTATAACCTCAATCTCAACTTCCTCTTCTGGCTCTATAACCTCAATTTCTGTCTCTATAACCTCATCCTCCGGCTCTATAACCTCATCCTCCGGCTCTATAACCTCAATCTCAACTTCCTCTTCTGGCTTTATAACCTCAATTTCTGGCTCTATAACCTCAATTTCCGGCTCTATAACCACAACTTCCTCTTCTGGCTTTATAACCTCAACCTCTTGCTCTATAACCTCAACTTCCTCTTCCAGCTTTATAACCTCAACCTCCTGCTCTATAACCTCAATCTCAACTTCCTCTTCTTGCTCTATAACCTCAACTTCTGGCTCTATAACCACAACTTCCGGCTCTATAACCACAACTTCCTCTTCTGGCTTTATAACCTCAACCTCTGGCTCTATAACCTCAACTTCCTCTTCCAGCTTTATAACCTCAACCTCCGGCTCTATAACCTCAACCTCTGGCTCTGTAACCTCAACTTCCTCTTCCAGCTCTATAACCCCAACCTCAACTCCCTCTTCTGGCTCTATAACCTCAATTTCTGGCTCCATAACCTTAACTTCCGGCTCTATAACCTCAACTTCCTCTTCTGGCTCTATAACCTCAACCTCTGGCTCTATAACCTCAACCTCAACTTCCTCTTCTGGCTCTATAACCTCAACCTCCGGCTCTATAACCTCAACTTCCTCTTCCACCTCTATAACCTCAACCTCAACTTCCTCTTCTGGCTCTATAACCTCAATTTCTGGCTCGTTAACCTCAACCTCTGGCTCTATAACCTCAACCTCCGTCTCTATAACCTCAATCTCAACTTCCTCTTCTGGCTCGATAACCTCAATTTCTGTCTTTATAACCTCATCCTCCGGCTCTATAACCTCCACCTCTGGCTCTATAACCTCAACTTCCTCTTCCGGCTCTATAACCTCAACCTCTGGCTCTATAACCTCAACCTCAGGCTCTATACCCTCAACTTCCTCTTCCGGCTCTATAACCTCAACCTCAGGCTCTATAACCTCAACCTCAGGCTTTATAACCTCAACCTCAACTTCCTCTTCTGGCTCTATTTCTACTTTGACAAGCTCAGGAACGTCAGCTTCAGCCTCTACGCCAGGTTCTTCTTCAGAGGCTTCTTTGCCATCAGGACTCGGCAACACCAATTCTGTCTCATCTTCACCAGGAATTACATTAAGAACTTCTTCTTCTTGAAGGTCGCCAATCATTTCAGTAGGTGGCTGATCTGTAATGGCCGACAGAGTGGTCACAGGAGGTGTTGCGTCAGCCTCTTCAGCAGGTGGGCTCATGGTCATGGTGGTAAGCAGCATCTGAGGAGTGGCTGTGGACACAAACTCCACACTGACTTCCGGACGGGGATCACTCTCACTGTCAACAATGGGAGCAAGGTCCTCTTCCGATATCAAATTGGGAGAAAAGTCGACATCTGTAGATTCGGTTTCCAGTTTAGCAACAAAGGTCGCAGGTGGGGTTGGGATGTAGTCTCTCACAAGCTCACCAATTCCCTCTTTAATGGTTTCGATCATGTGCGAGATAAACGGCACCTCTTCTTCTGGCTCACTTGTTGGTCCTGGTTCGCTCTCCCCGTCTCCTCCTTCAGACTCGGTGAGGTCCTCAGAGATGGAGGGTGGAGCAGTGCTGATTGTCTGCGCTGCATCGGAGGAGACGGATTCCTCGTCCAGGCCAGGATCAGCTGTGGGATCCAGAAGCGTGACCAGAGCGTTCTCCTTCTCCACAGGGCTGAATGGTAGCTCTAAACGGGGTTTTTCTATGTTGACTTCTGGCTCGGCTGTGGATATTTCAAGGTCGTTGTGTGAATCTGGCTCACTAGACTACAAGAATAAAAGAGCGAAATAACATTAATATTTTTCTGCTGTTATACACAAAAAAAATTTTTAAAACAGTATATGTACTTATATATACACACACACAATTTAGATACAGTTTGTTTACTCACTTCAACAGTTGTTGATCCCACAGTTACGGGAATTGTTTCTATAGTTGGTAGGGTGACTTTTTCTGTGGAAACCCCCCCCCCACACACAAAAATAAATACCACAAAAAGGGCAAAATCGCATTCTTGTCCCATTCTATTGTTTCAGGATAATCAAATTCAAGGTGATGTTCTCTAACCTGTTTGAAATTTCAGTGAGTCTAGATCAACGGGTAAAGAGGCTTCTTCCTTCAGGGCCTTAGCCACCACATCCTGCAGGCTAGGTCCAGCAGAGACTGGGGTCCCAGTAGCCTCCTCAGAACTATCTGCACTGATGTCGAGGGAATTGGTCTCGAAAACCAAGGAATAGTGCACTGACACACCTCCAGGCCTGGGGAAGGAAGAGTTTTAACATTCAGGACACAGCATGCATGCCTGGTGACAAGAACTCCAGATTTTGGTTTTGGTAAGACACTGACATTAACAACAGGAATATGCTGTGAGACATTCCACTTAGCAGTCACTATTTTAGCTAGTGTTTAAGATAAGTGGGATGGCGTACTTTGAATAGAGGCCATGCAAATCTGGCATTAATATTAATATTAATATTCTGTATGGTGCCTTTTCTTGTTTTCGCGACCAAGATTATCAGGCAAAGGTTGCATTAGTTGTGAATTCCCCATTAGAGGAGAAGTTGCGGCCTGACTGGCATGTACGTTAGTGGATGTGGCAGCCCAAGACACTGCACAGAAGGGCATTTACTGAAAGGATTACTATTGTATTCACAAGGCTTCGCAATATCCACAGACCGCTTGGCTTCTTTCATAACGAAAATTATAGGCGCATTAGCAACCCTTTTCAGACTTTGAACCATATGTCTGATATGTTTACCTGGATAGTGAGTGTACAAAAAAGTGTTGTTTCTGCAGACAGTGGTCCTATTGTGGTATCCCATATTGTGGTATACCACAATATGGACCATGTTTCTATATTGACCTGTCATCCTTGCACAGACGGCACAGTAATTGTCAAGGGGCTTTTGTGTTTAGGTAATTTCATCCCCTTCCACAGCCCAGAGTCAGAGCCAAACAAAGGAACATGAGGCTGCTAGGGAAAAGCACAAACACAAGGGGAAACTGCTACCACTAAAGATGCTTCTCATCAATATCATTGAATTACCCGTCACTATCCTGGGTCTCGCTAGCGTTTGAAGAAGGGAAGAGAACAGGCAATTAGTATTTCGTTATAATGGCATGTAAGAGAAAATGACATTCATCATGGCATTATCATTAATTTCTTTGCCAAAGAGCACCTGCACCTGTACATTCAAAAGAATATATTTAATCAAACGCCAACGTCAACCTCACATGGTGCATCGTAATAAAGACACAATAAGTATATATTTTCCTTTCGATAAAACATTATTGCCACGTGAATAAATATACTTAAGTTACTGTGAACTGGCTTTACAGACAACTAGAGTGTCACTGTTTTACATGGGCTCTGTGGTTCTGTTTGTCAGTCATAACACAACGTTCAACACTGGCTGTCACTGGCGTTTCGACTGAATTTCAGCCACAGCTTAGGTGAAAATGAGCTCATTACCTATTCAAATGAATACTCTGGCCATGCCAAATTAACTCTGATGAAATGATGAAGCCTCTGTGGAATTTCCCATGAACATCACAAGCGATGCTTAAGCATGTCTACACTGGCTACCTTCCGAGCTGTCTCACTGCTTGCCCACTAACACTTCCTCATTTCTCATTTGCACTTCAAAATGTTTCATGTTTCATATGCATGACGAAAGATTCACCTGATTCCCAATACGCTGATCTCCTTAAATCCTGGAAGTTTGTCAAAAACGTGTTTCATCTGTGAAAGTGAAGATTAAAACCTTTTTAGTGTTGAGTGCCCTGTCTGCAGGCTCAATATCTCAACATCACAGCTGACAAGTGTGAACTCTGACACGCGTCATCTCAGAATGACTGGGTGACAAAGTTATAAAACATAATGTACAGGTCTTAATTATACACTCACTGCTCTTGAGTGGAGATACTGTAAGTACCTATTTAGTACAGCATACACAATTTTGACAATCATCTTCAGTCGGATTCAATTAAAGAACACCTAATTGACTCCTTGTTCTTACAACCAGAGGATGATCTCCTGTCAGTGAATGAAATTCTTTGACCTCACTGTCCAAGGGAAGGTCTGGTAATCTGGTCACTTTCTCTGACATGGCCCTGTGGTACTTTCTACTATAAGCTTCTTTACAGTGAACTACTTTTTCAGGCCATAGGGACAGATACGACTACACAGTAACCTTGTGTTGCTGAATGTAGCAGGGTTACCTGGTGTCTTGGTAGAATACAGGACTGGTAAGATGGAATCAAGATATATATTGCCACTATAACTGGCCTTAGATATTTTGGAAGTATCAATGAGGGACTGTCTATCTAGAATATCTCCATCTTAGGCTTCCATGAGTTTAGCCTGTTCTCCATGGTGTCCCACCTGGTCTTGCAGGTGGTGAGACAGGTCGATGTACTGGAGCGAGTCAGGGTCATCCAGCAGCTCCCTGTAGCCAGGGTCCACCAGCTCAATGCTGAACTCTAAGATCTGTTCAACAGGCTGTTCAGGCACAAGGTTGGGCAGCTCCGGGTCCTAGGGAGAGTCAATAACAGTTCTGTCAAGACACTCAAGGATTGAGCTCGAGCAAGGCACTTCACCCTACTTGCCTCGGGGGAATGTCCCTGTACTTACTGTAAGTCGCTCTGGATAAGAGCGTCTGCTAAATGACTAAATGTAAATGGCTGGTACTAGTACTACCACAACAAGTGCCTCAAAACTACCAGCTCAAACACACTGTCTGAGTAGTGCGAGACAACAGCTGTTCAGGCTAATAAATCCATGTTATTTCTGTTAGCTTTTCTTGTCAGTCTACAAGCTGTTAGGGAGCTAAACTAAATGCCTTTGTGGTATGGTACCTCCTTAGTGGCCTGGGTTTCATCCAGGACTGTAGGAGTGGGAGTGGGAGTGTCAGGGGGAACAGCACTGCTGGTCACATGATCGTCCGGTTCAGACACAACTTCAGCCTCCGTTGCACCTAAACCAATCATCATCACTCGGTTACAAAGACTGTGAAAGACAAAAGTCTACGATCGTCCACATCTAGATCTGGAGCCTGACCTGCTGTCTCAGATGTGTCTGGTGCTGCAGTCGTAGTCACCTCTCTGCAGACCAAAGAGCAGATGATGTCAATTAACAATTATGCAAATTCCATTACGTGTGTGCCAGTTTATAATTATGTACAATATGGTTCTTGTTAGATGTGCTGATTAGTGATGCATACACTTCTAAACTATTCCAAATAAGGGCACCAATCATTTCTGAAACATTTTAGCTCCTTTCAGCTCTCATGCTAGCTGAGATAGGCTCTTTAATGACCATTTAGAAGCACTTCAGTGAGAATCTACACAGGAGACATCCACCCAATGCACAGTACAGAGTGTACAGAAGTGGAATACAAGCTGGAAAAGAGCTCCTTTGAACAGCGTTTAACTTGAAAAATACTGTAAATCAGACTTACTGTGGCACTGGCCGCCGGTCCTGAACGTTCATCCTCTGTAGAAGCAGAATCAGAAACACAACCGGAGTCAAACAAACAATCTCAGAGCAATAACATTTAAAAAATAATTGGTAATACTGCACGCAGGGTATGTAGAGCAACCCTGGAGAGGACTGTCAGTAATTGTGTATATTTTTGTGTATTATCAAATGTAATTGGCCATATGGATTGTGCACTTCTGTGTGTGATAATGGATGCAGCATAATGCCTCGAGAGACAGATACATAATTAACCAAATGTCAACAGCTTTTCTGAGTGAGAAGGAGAAAAATACCTTGTTCCTACAGAACCAACAGATGCTTCACTCCTGGTTGTTTACAGAATAGTGAACAGATAAAGAAATGATTGCATTTCTGTTTTGATCATATGTCTTGCAAAAGGGATAATGACACCTTAATTCTTTAGAAAATGCAATCTGCACACCAATCACTGTGGATGATGTGATCAAATTGACAAACAAGTTGCTTTAGTTCACAATGTGCTATAATATCCTTACCCTGTAAACCATACTGATGTGTTCTTCTGAGTTGCTGAAGTTCCTGGCTAGGTCAGAGATACAGACAGAGTCATGTTGACATGTGTGCACCCATCTCTGGTACTCAGTCGTTCCAGGAATCCTGTCGAAGAAGATCCTGAAAGCCTCCCATACTGCTTCCTGGCAAACTGACCGAAAAAAAGAAAGTTCTTCAGTGAGGCAAGACATTGGTCCTAAAACTGAATACAGTTCTATTCAGGATGAAAGTACTTCATTTGGATTCATCACAAACTACCTAAAGCCTCATGTTACACTTTCAAAATAAGCAAACCATTGCCTTTAACACTACAATATTCTACTAGGAACCAAAACCCTTGTTGGTTTTCCAACAAGTGAGACCTATTAAATACATTTCCCAAGAGTATTGTTGTAAACTCAATCCTTTAGAAATCGAATCTATCACTTGAGATCACAAACCTCACTACCGGCTAATATAGATCCACCTAGGATTAGGATCCCATTGTCTTAAACCCAGTCACCATGGTATGAATTCCAGCAGATCAATTCAGTCTCTACGAATGTCAATAGCAGGTCATTTAAGCTGGAGGGAATTTGTCCATCTTTCCAAACAACATTGATTGTCCTCACGATGAACCACCTCATTTAGAGAATGAAGCCCTGCTTTCTGCTGTTATAGTCCCTCTAAACATTAGCCCGCTGAAAAATGAAGCATGCTCTTTGTCCCTCAATACTGTACTACTACTGTACAGGGACACTACAGTAGGATTCAGTTGTGGTTGGCAGAACCATGTATGTTTTCATAATTGCATGAAGTACTGTGCGTACAGTGAAATTCAGAAAATCATTTGATTATCAAAACCAGACAAATGCTATCTTAAAGTCTGGATAAGAATGGAAGCATCTTAAGACAACAGAGTCCATGCTGTACAATGGTGACAACTCTATGGTTACATTAAAATGACTGTACAGTTGTTCTATTTGATGTTAGGAGAGTTCACTGAGTTCTCCAATTTGAGGGTTGAAAGTTTATCTTATTCTCGTTACCTGAGGTCATATTATAATTCAAACTCCCAAATGTGTTTGATCAATTGTCTCACAAAGTAGTTCATGTTTGCCTCAGGAGGGACCACATAATTTTGTCTTTAATTAGGAAGGACGTTCCAGATGGAAACTTGTTTTTCGTTCCACTAACTGAGACGGAGGATGTTTGATACAGCAGTAGACTACATGCCTTCAGGTGTATTAAAAGAAGTGTACCATGAGATAAACTCTACGACTATTAACCCTTTTGACTCCTTCCCAAGGGAGGTTCGTACCTCTTAGCTTGTAGTAAGCTTGATGGCTGGCGATGACCTCATTGATGGTTTCCTGTGGACAGATTCTCACCCCGGAGTGGAAAATTGCAGACCTCTTTGTTCGTTGTCTCTCCAAGTCAAAGACTGTGTGGACATCAGCCGTCTGTTTGGTTGTCCTCAAAAGCTGAACCAAATGCATTGAGTTGACAGCCTCTCTCTGTGTCCTGAAGTCTCCACTTCTTCTCTCTAACAGCAACGATCAAAGAGAGGATGGAGTGAGTCTAGAATGACACCAAAGCTCGCAACATGTTTTCTTTAATTAAAAATGTTTAATGACATGATTTGCAGTATTTGTTGTTGCATCAGTCCTAATTACACCATCTAATCTCCTTTCAGGAGCCTTTTTATTGACTACTTTTCCAACCATCACAGAAAACAACAAGCACTTCTAATCTACTGTGGATTGATTTTGGCTACACGATTTAGATACTGTAATTCTGCTTATAGTTACCATATAATCACTTCAGACAACGACAGACATTCTTTTATCAGCTTTATATAACTGGGCATTAAGGCTGACCTTTGGTCTGAAGTCTCAACCATAGCATGATGCAAGGCATAATCACATCACTCTAAGCTGGTGCTAGTATGTTATGCAATCACAGCAGGCTTTCCTTGTCTTTACCATCACCATTAAGGTTGAGTGTGAGGGCTATTGGCTTCAAGAAATATGAGTGTTCGGCAGGTATGCTTGAGAAGCAATCTGATTCATTAGGTATTGTCAACCCAACCCAATCCAAATCCTCTGTACAGTATAATTGAATGGGATGTTCTGTACATGACAGTAATACAGTGTGATGTGTTTTATGAGTGGTGCATGCTCGGATCCTAAACACTCTGGAACAAACACAAACTCCTCATATTTTCAATGTAATCGTGACAGACTTGATTTGATCCTCTATTGTTGTTCATTTTAAACCTTTAGACAACAAACTGTTCCGACTGCTGGAAGAAAAAGCACTATCTTTTCTGACCTTGAGGTTTAGAAAGCGCTGTGTGGATCCTTGATCCAAACCTGATCTTACCTTGCATTCCAAAGGCCTGTAGACCAAAGAGAAATAAAACCGTCAAGAGTCCCCATTTCCAAGGCATTTTGGAAGCGTTGTGTTTCTGAAGAATAACAATTACAATCCAGGTGTGGTGTCCTTTATCTCATAAAGAGCCCGTGAGTTCCTCCATGGTCAAGAGGGATCACTAGGTCTCTGGGCGTCGGTTGTTCACCCACAGAGGTGAATGCTCATCTAGGCTTCGACTCGCTTTCCCTGCCGATGGTTGCGACGTCCAGGATGTCGTGTGATGGACATGGCTGGAGATGCGATGGCCCACAGAAGGATTGTGGATGCTTTCAGTGTGACAAGAGTGACAGGGTTAAAAAAGTAGGCACTGTTTCGGGATTTAATCTGTTTATCTACTGCTCAGACATAATCCGTCTTTACCCCATGGGCCCAGCAGCGCCGGCCTCATCCTGTTAGTGGCTTTCTGGGGGGGGAGCATCTGCCAGTCCAGGTCCATCCTTCCCCTGGCCTGGCTCTCTCACCTACCACCTCCAAGATGAATTCCAGCCTCACCCGCCAGAATCCACCAGACCCAACACAGACACCCTCTCCAAATTTCTACCAATCGGCCCAAGCTTCGCTGGCACTCCACAAGCACAGCTTTAAGTAAGCTCTTAGCAAGACAATGTGTTCTGTTGCTCTTTGGGCAGTACTGGAGGGGACAGCAGTGTGTGTCAGATGGTGTTGTGTCTCCTCTGAGGTTTAGGGCAGGAACTCCACTGGTGGATTTGCTCCCCCGCTCCAAGAAACAGGATTGTCTGGCAGCGGTGTTCGTAGCCTTTTGGTGCCTTAAGTCTTCTAAGGATATGTCCTCATGAACTGTGACCCGTTTGATTGGGATGAGTAGGGGAAAGTTGAAGCCGTTTACGTCAGCGAAAGATCAAACATCACCTACGTGACAGCACAAAGAAAATGTGCTCGGTCAAAATACAACTACAAAAATAACCCAAATATTTGCATTTCCAATTACAAGTTCATGCCCTTCATCTAATCCCTCACATTAGAGAATGTATCACCGTAATTGTGCTGAAACTTTGTCTCACCTCTATCGACAGCGTTCTGTCTATATAGATTTCTGGTGGTAGTGGGTCTCTCATTGAAGTGCTAAGACAATGAGTCAGTGTTCTGGCTTTCATGTTACATTTAGCATTGTGGGGACCACCCACTCTAGAACACTGTTGACGTTTGATGAAGTACTTCTGAGACCAACTCCATTTATATTCAGAGACGGCAGTCATTGCCCTATTCACAAAGGCATCAGACCAAATGGAAATTAATCTTTAACAAAAGGAAGCGATAAGCAAGAATCTCAGATTGCAGCCAATTTCACAAATTGGGTGACATGTTAATGTGGCTTCAAACAGGCTCTTGCATCCAGGCATTTCGTTGCAGACTTGTGCAGATTTTATCACAAGATCAAAATTAGCTGCTTTGTTTCTTATGAGAGAACCCTGAATTTCGTTTTTGAAATCTCTGTGTACCACACTCAGGTCCAGTTCTTCACAGAATACTGTTATATAAAAAATAAACAAGGTTTATTAGGTCTGCACTCTGTTGAAACTCTCTATTACTTATACAAAGTTAAACAATGTTCTGTTTTTAATTGCACAACCCTGCAGTAACTAACTGCAAGCCAACTGGAACATCAGCACAGTTCCCAGAGGACAGCAACCAAGTGAACCATAACATGATCTGTGGAAGAGTATAATATTGTAGCATGGATAATCCATTCAATTTAGTCCCACAAGCCTCTCCGCATAACCCTTAATATCTAAAAAATAAAGCTTAAAGCCCTACGCGTAAACAAAGGTCGCCATGAGTGGAGGTCGAGTGACTTTGACTAAAGGAAGAACAACTGGACAAGATAATCCTATTGTGGATTCCCCTTCAGACTGGAGATCAAGTCTGACGTGGGCTTCACAGCTGGGGGTCTCTGTAGTCGTGCACGGTGTGGTGGAGTGGGGTGTTCTGATTGGCTGGCGGGTCTCTTAGCGAGGAGGGAATGAGGACAGGGGCTCCGAGGATCGAGATGTCTTGGTTGTCTCACTTAGAGGAAGTCCAAAGACAAGCCACCCTTCGAGTCAGAGGAAGTGTTAGAGCTCATCCAGAAGATGCTAACTATGACACATCTAACTATGACACATTGTTCTATTCTGAGGAGGCGTGAAGTCGGCACATGATGCCAATAAAAACTAAGTATGATCAGTTGCCTCGAGTCGTCTTGTCCGAGTCTTTTCAAGGGTCATTTAAGTCTAAATCTGATTTGAGTTCATAGTGCCACAAGCTACAATATAACCTGAGGCTGTGTAAATCCTTTGCTTTGTTTCCCCTAAGCTGAAGCTCAGTCACAAATCCTTTGATTGCCTTTAATAATCCTATATGTTAGTATAGGCTGCAAAGTAATTTTTGGACACAGTTTCCAGAGTCTGGCACTGTACCTATTTACCACAGACAGGGCAAGATACTTATTGCCAGTCTTGGAACACTGCACTGACTAAAGAGGATCAGAAATCCTCAGCTCTTTCAGGGGTCCATTGTAGACAGGGAGTCAGGTGGCTGAGCGGTGAGGGAGTCGGGCTAGTAATCTGAAGGTCGCCAGTTCGATTCCCAGCTGTGCCAAATGACGTTGTGTCCTTGGGCAAGGCACGTCACCCTACTTGCCTCGGGGGGAATGTCCCTGTACTTACTGTAAGTCGCTCTGGATAAGAGCGTCTGCTAAATGACTAAATGTAGACTGACATCACGCATTGCTTGTGTCATGTTACTTTAGGTAGAGCCATTCTCATTGTAGCCATGGTTTGAAGGGATTATCCTTCAGTGTTTCTTGGTCAGCCCCATAAAAATTAAAAATGCTAACAAATTTAGTAACACATTGCACACTCACTTAAGCCTTTAAGTTCTATGTAAAGTCCAATGCCTTTCAATATAACGTACATGAATCATACAATATGCCTTATCACCAACATTACACACATATATGCGTAAAACAGGTAGACAGTTTCACTGTACAGTACATCACTACCAGATACGAGGCAAAATCCATGCTCTATAGAGATTCTACAAGGTTGTATCTTGATTTGTTTGGCACTTGAACAAAACAAGCCCCCAGCTGTAGTAACAATGGCTTCCAGAAGAGGGCACACTTTTTAATTACAGACCATACTGTACACCTACAATTAGGCCGAGGCACTAATATATACATCATCTGATTCATATCAAAATACAAACATGGGGTTGGGTGATTTGCAAGTGACATGTAGGGTTTTGTGGTGACCATCAAAGTTTGGAGATGAATCCCCCACTGCCCTTTACACCTGTCATGATAAACTGCTTAGAATCACACCTATGACAGATTAGGTTATTTTCCACATGACCTTACAATACGGATGGAGTACTATGTTTAAAGACGCTGCAATATATATTCCATCAGGGATTAACAGGGGTTATGCCTCT
Organism: Thaleichthys pacificus; assembly: GCA_023658055.1. Classification (NCBI taxonomy): domain Eukaryota; kingdom Metazoa; phylum Chordata; class Actinopteri; order Osmeriformes; family Osmeridae; genus Thaleichthys; species Thaleichthys pacificus. Next base: position 17,904,687 of record CM042869.1, on the reverse strand, counting down.
GAGAATGGGCAAATAGTGGGAGAGGCTGGCATAAGATTCTCAATAGGGTAGAGAAAATACAGGAACTGTTACGTCTAAAAGATATCTTTCTCCGGGGGCTCTATGATGTTGATGCCTGTAGGCACAAGGCAGCCCCTAGTGACTCAAAACTCATATTCAAACCTTTTCTTCTAACTGTATTAAAGCCTCAAATTGTAAAGCTAAATATATGGTACGGTACTTTTCTGAAACGCAAAGTCGGCCTTCCACTCCTTCAGTTTGATATGTTAGGAAAAGACTGAGGCAGACAGCAAGCAGGGGAGACGTCCGATGAGTTACAGATTATGCATTCTGTTTGGTAACTCTGTATCGACCGTGAGCCTGAACATCATGGAAAAATTTGACCTAAATCAAGGTGAATTGTTGCGACTAAGGGATTGAAACCAGACCTAGGCCGTTTCACAAGCGATCCATCTCATCTATGAACCTTTCAAGTCCCTCAGTTCACACACAAGTCTGAAGTTACATAATCCGAGTTAACTACTTTAGTGCTGACGCAGCTCAGAATGAACCCCCAGCAGGCTACGACCACATTGTATGTTCACATAATACAACAAACTTATCCTTAATGTCTGTTTTATATCAGACGACAGGCCACAATACTCACAATTCTTCCATGACAATAATTATTCATATAATGAAGCATGTGAGCACTGGGTCCAGTGTTTGAATACAAAGTGCAAAGTACTGTTCTTTATTGAAGGATGAATGCCGCAAAAAAATATTTAGCAAAGCTCGTCTTTCATCTACAAATCCAATGTAAATCACCTGGCCTTTTAAAAATTACCTTTCAAAATATGTCTACGTGTAATAATAGTCAGTTCAAAATTAGCAATTTTTGATTAACAACTCACTCAATAAAAGAGAATATGTAAATCCTAAGTACACCCAACAACAACATGAAATGCAAATGAAACAGATGATTGTTTATTGCATAAGGTATGATATCAATGACAAAACAAGAAGTTATTCCGGTGCGTGGGGGGGTCATTGTCTGTCCAGACAGATAATTGCCGAGGGATCTGAATGGTGTAATTCTCAATGAAAGCTATGGCTGGAGAACTAAGGCTTCAGTTTCCAATGAGTAGAGTTTAGAGATGAGTCCATCACTGTCAAAGCCTAATGAAGAATGTCTCAATGAGCACAGACTTGTAATAGATCTAATTAGATGTTTGCACCAAGATGATCTCTCATTAAAGTCAACGGTCCTGTTCCTAACAGATCTGACCTTGTAATGGGAAACGTCTACAGGCCCCTGGGACATTATACTGACAGAACATCAAAAGGTATTACCGGGTCAGGGTCTCTGGAAATGTGTCTAATTAAGAGAATGACAAGGTGTTAGAAAACTGCAGTGCTACGGTAGGCTAGTACTGTAGCCTACCGTAGCACTGCAGTGCTACGGTAGGCTACAGTACTAGCTCTTGTTGAAATGTCCAAATTACTGTTGCAACAGTATATCTGCTGAGGTTGGGCTGAACTTTCTGTCCAGCGTCTCTCTCAATGTTGCCCCATGGTTCACAACATGGTCAACCAATGTTCAAATGTCATTAGACACTGTAAATTTGGCCCTATTCTTCCACGGCCTCCAGGTCTACCTCTCCCTCTCCCTACCACTCTTCCTCCACGGGCTCCCCCTCTCATCCTGACTCTCCCTCTTCCTCTTCCTGCAACATTGCCTTCCATTTTTGATGAGGACAGGTACACTGACCTGTTGCCTTTTTTATAGTGCTTACACCTGATTGGTATGTTTACAGTTTAGCACTTTAGTGCTTGTACACCTGACGCCTGTGTTTGATCCATTCGTTCACATGTGTGGCATTTTACAAGGCAGTGTCTAAAAAAGGCAATGAAGTGACATAATCTTAAATGTATGTGTCTAATGTAGAAAAGTGTGTTTAATGATTTGCAAAACACTGTGTGTAGTATTTAGCAAATAGTGTGAGGCTGAGAAGTGTGCTTATAGTTGTGCAGGTCTGGGCTTCTGTTTTGCTCCTTGAGTGTCAGGTTTCACTAACTGTGTGTTATTGGACATTTTTGTGTCTAAGCAATCGGAAAAAACTGTAATTGAAATGCTTTAATCGGAATGAGAGCAGGCACATAACCATTGTGTATAATTTCAATCTTTGAAATGATAAAGGCCACTATCATACCCATTGAGTTGAAAAGCCCCCCAAAAATGCATTTAGTATCCTGTTAAGGAACCGATATTGTGAGGCTAGGCAGCGTTGTTGTCATAATGGGTTTGCATTATCATCTGTTGGTTCTTTATTTCTTGAGAGGCTGAATGAAATGAGCTACGTCTAAATTAGTTCTCTGTCAGTTCATTCAATTTCATATCTATTTAGACCTGGATGAGAAAGGTGGTTTGATTGGAATATGGGTGATAGCACATTCCCTCTGAATTGGAGAGAGAAATGTCTGTTTTTAGACCCTGAATTTGTGTATCACTTCCTTCAGAGACACAGATACTGTCAGCCCAGTTCCAAAAGGCTGTGCATTGACTCTGACCTCCATTCACAGCAGTTTTACTCTGAGACTCCTCTAAATATCTCAAGCTGAATAGCAGCTATTTAAACTTGCAAAGGAACAGAGCTGCATAATTTAAAGTCTAACCTGAGAAGATGTTAAATAAAATGAAATAGCAAGAATAGCTCTGTCTAAAATTATTATTTATCATTTTTATCCCACTCCTAACTCCTTCATGCCTCAACAGATACTGTTACAAATATGTAGCCCAACTCACAAATGGAGTCATTTCTATTGAGGTAAAAGTTTTTTGCCTTGACAGGACCAACAAATCCGAGACTGAAAGTGTGTTTAGTACTTTCCCCACGTATAGGCCTTCATTTCACAGCACCTCGGAAAAACACTCAGTTATGAAGTCAGAGGGTTAAGCCACAGTTAACAGAAAGGTAAAAAGAAAAAAAATACAACTTTTATGAGGAAGCTGAGTTCACCGTCCACAATAAACCAGAACAGATCTAATCACGAAGCTTCAAAATAATGCTTTGTTGTATTTCTATATTTGAAAAATTTAATAATGTTTTGCTGATCCTTCGTTTAGTCTCTAAAAAATACAGAGTTTTGTTCAGAGTCAGCAGGGTGTCATTGCAAATCGAGTTCTAGTAGCTTCCCTTAGATGGAACATATCCCCACTGTGTGGTAAAGGGTTGGAACAGTCTCAGAAACTGAACGTGGCTCCATAAATCACCGTAGTACAGGTGATAATGTAGCAGGAGATAGAGCCACCAGCTGAGTCTGTCAGAGCCCCCCCGGTGCAGCTCTCTGGTGTGTTTAAGCTAAGCATTAATAACTCATCTTCTGACTGCTGTGATCATGGGGGATAAGCTGAGGACTGCTGGTCACTATGATTCATCTCCAGCACTTTGCATTCTGTCAGTGAGAGTAATCGCAGCTCCTCTGGGGGCGGAGTTTAACGGAACTATAGGAGGAACCTTAACCCTCGTCTAGTCTGGCCTACTTTACTTTAGTGACCAGTTGAAAGCAGCACAGCAACTGAACTCCTGTGACAATGGTCAAACTATAATTCAGCCCGGACAAAACATGTCTCCACTCTTGTACGAGAACGCTGTTTCACTATAAACAAAAACAATTTACCGGCCTTGAAATGGCAGTAAAAGTTTGTTTTATTTTGTCAGTTACACTGAATTTGAATCAAGTCTTCTGTGATAAGCCAAATAGCTAAGTGTCCTTGATAAACATTAGGTGCACTAGCCAAGAACTCTGGTCTGCAGCCAGTTCTGAGTGTTCTATAGAGGGAGATCAAAGGTTTTTGTTGTTTGCCAAGTTTTTGCCTGATCCATTCTATTTTGCATTAGTGTCGTCTTACATTGTTTACACAATCTCAAAATTGTGTATACCCCTGTACCGAGGAGAGGAGTATTGCAATTACTTGATAGCCTTTGAAATACTTTTGCACAATATTCCAATATGGCCTTGAAATATGGCTGTGTTGTTTTCTAATACAGATCCTCAAATTGGTGATGCTACTCTGGAGAACATTGAATGATAATGAGAAAATCAACCAGGCACATCAACCCTGTAATGGTGTCATGAAAAAAAAGTGTCATGAAATAATTAATGTAATAATGATAATTAGAATATTTATATTTGAAATGAAATATTTAGTAGGTTACTTAAGAAAAAAAAGTTTAAGAAGTTTAATTTCATCATTACAACATCAGTTAATTTAATTCATAATTCTCACGATTTCGCTATTACAGCCCTCCAAATTGCTGCAAGAGTGCTTGAGGAGAAACCAATCTCAGGAGCATTCTCTGGGTGGAGTGGTCAGCACAGATAAGAACAAGGCTTTCAGTGAACTCTTTACCACACCTTTTACAATCAGAGCAGTTCAAAATGTTCTCCTTTCTGCTTTGCAGTCATCAAAAGTATAGCCTAACAACCAAGGTCATCAGTCAGTCATCACTGTAACTTAAAAAGCTACATCTGCTGTCTGGGTTAGTTAGTTACTTTATGGTTGTTTGATCTGTCAAGGTGCCTCAATGTTAGAAAATGTAAACCATCGCATCAAAATGATATGGATATGATATTAATCAGGAACTTTAAAACATTTGTCGGATCAGAGGTGTGGAAAACATTGATATTCAGAGGTTGCAGTATCAAAGAGGTATTATTGAAAAGGGTTAATATCGCCGGAAGCAACAAAGCAGTTCAGCAAGTGAGCGCCCGATGCAACCGACCTTCAAAAAAAAAAACAATATTACAGTAAAATATGTTTATACATCGTTTCACACATTTCAAACAACCTTATTTACAAAACGACAGCCCTTTGAAATGAATAGTGATCAAAGTTGACTTTCATGTTATTTAGCGTTAGACCCATCATGCTTGACTTTCATTGACAAGCAAAGGCCATTGTGTTGTCTGCCGCACTAATGAGTGTTTGCTGCCCAAGTTCATCTGTATGCTAGAAATGTGGTCTCGCACTGAAATATTGATACCTCTACCCTTCCTTTCTGTGTGCAGCATAGGCATGGGGCAGTTAATGAAATTACATTCTTCCATAGCACTGAAGCGCAATTTATTATTTAAATTCTGTTTCGGCTGACTGGTACTATATTTGCATGAGACCGAAAATTAAAGACTAGCAGAAACATTGTAGCCTTGTAAAAATGCTGGAGGACAGTGTAGATATCTCTGCTTTACGAAGAAAGAAAGAAAGCCTTGGTGAGGCTTCTTGCGAGCTCAAGATAATGAGACTTAAAAGGCTTGTGTGTGTCTAATCAAAGACTAGCTCGTTAAATTCATGTGTGGTGTTTTGCATTGTCAGACCTTCGCAGTCTTATGTGATAGGCAAGGCAGCTGCTCAACTGTTATATTTAGTTCTCTGGATGACAGGCTAAAATGCTCATCTGACAAAAGATAGAGTACATTTTCTAAATGGTCACAGACAGACAATCATGTCTTGTCTTAACACTATACAGGAAATGTCAAAACAGACCAAATTTTTTTTCTACATGGTTACATGCAAAAACATCCCATGACAACAACTGACACGAAGAACAATTAAAATCAAGAACAAAAATGTATATACTGTAATCAAACACAGAAAGTATGACACAACCAATGCAAAAACGACTAGAGTGAGCAGACAATGCTATAAAACTATAAAGAGGGAATATTTCCGCCTCTTTCCTTGCAGCAGAACGTCATCTCATCTTCCCTTAGTTACTACAGAAGCTATCCTCCCATACTGCAGACGAAGACGCAATTCATGACATCAAATCAAACAGCTCAGGAATACAAATAATACAGCAAACTTGAATATCTAAAGCTACCTTATCTTCTTAGTTGTTCACAAATAATGGCATTGGGTATAAAATTGAACCAATCAACATAAACCTCTTCCTCTTGCAGGTTACCACGGTGATAGTGAAAGAGAGGACCAGGAGTGTAAACACACGGATCCAAGCCCAAGTCAGATCCCTCTAAGAACATGATGTCATTAGTGTTTTGGTGATGAGTTTTGCGTGGACAAACAATCACGTATAGACCGAACTGGTCCTATTATGTTTGGGATGGCTCTGAAGTACTCAGTCAGTACATTAGTGTCGGAACGCTTGAGAACTAAACAATTTACAAAAAACATTCCATGTTTCTTGCATCATCTATGTTGGAGTGAAGCCGATAAATCTACAAGTCAAACACGACCATCTAAATTTAAGATAAATTGGCAATGTAGGTGCGATAAGAAGGATAACAACAGTGTAAGCAATGTTTATCTAGTGAAAGTTAAACACTAATTTAGTTCATAGTTACATTCCTTACTGTGAAATGCAATGGTTTAGAAGTTATTATGGAGGTTATCAACAAAAAAGATATTGGGATCCCAATTCAATAATATGTCCTTATGGAATCATGAAATTAATGACTCGAGAAAAAATCCTTCTTGACAAACAGTTCAACCTTTCTATCTGGGATCATAAACAAGTGATGTTGAGGAATCATGACTTAATCAATTCAGCTCATCAATGCCCCTTCACAAGATAATGATGCTGTCAATTCCTGAATCAAGACTGCATATTGAAGTAGATATCTATGGTGTGATGAGTAGAACTGTCATTTTCAAAGTCACAAGGATTAATGCCTAGGATAATAATGCCATTGGAAACAATTAGGCTAGGATAATACACAAAATCTGGTGCACCAATTGAAACTGTAGCCTACTGGAAGACCAGGTTTATTTAAAGATGTGAAACTATATCAAGCAAAAATCCATTTCAGAAGCTGGGTTCAGACAGCTAAATCTTGACATTTAGTGAGATCCAGAATCTCTGGCCCAGCCAACTCAAACACCCTAGTCCTCCTTTGTGAGGCGAAGAACATTATGCAGAGACGTACCTCAGCTCCTGCTTCTTATTCCAGGCCAGCACCTGTAAAGCACTGGGACACTGCCACCCTGGAGCAGCCCAAATCTCCCAGGAGATATTAACTTCCAAGGAAACCATATCTTTGGAAAAAAAAATCGCCCAAAAAATACAAACTGCCATACAGCTACTTGGAGAGGAATGATTGGATGTTTCAATCTGCAATTGATTCTTAACTTCAATCGACAACAGAAATAAAGTTACTGGGTAGAGGACGTTTATTACGGACAATCATTGGTGTCGTGGAGACTGGAAAAAAGGGTCTTTATATAAAACATTACATCTCTGGTTTCTGCATTTGTCGCTCACATCATTTGTAGGCACGAGTAAATATTGCAGTGGAAAAGCATGTTATTGAGCCATCATCAAATATTGAGTTCAGAGAGGTGGGTATTTGAATTTCACCAGGAGCAGCGTAATAGAAGAAGAGGCCAAATGTACAGACAGAATGAGATGACATTTCAGCAAATAAAACAAGTGTCAGGCTATTCAGATGAGATTTTCAAGGAATAAATCCCAAAGCATTTATAGCCATCATCATACCAATAATTTCACCTTGAGTGGTTTGTATTACAATTTAGAGTTCTCTGAAACGCTGCTATACAAATCTTTCCATAAATGATAGAAGACCTCTAGCTTCAACATCATCTTCTAGGCATTCAATTCTACATGTCACTGACGTAAGTGTGCTCATGTCATATTCATGATTTTCTATAATGCCATCATTGTTGGAAGGGAGTGTGTTGTTTTTCAAGGTAATATCTTCTTCTTTCTGTAAACTTTCAGCTTTTTGACCTTGTTCATTTTCTTGTCATGTGTGTCGTACATTAGCTTTATTCTATGCCGCAGTTTGGAATACAGTCGTGAATCTGAGCAATCTGAACATGCTTTTCAAATGCATAAATTGTATTTGAGCTTTCTCTTTCTCTATGTTTCTAACGGACATTGAGTTCCCCTCATAGAGTCATGTCAAATAGCTCTGACAGCAGTACCCTGTATCCCCATGTCAGACACAGGTCCTGCATGTGAAAGAGACACACAGAGGTCACAAACTCCCTGTTCGTCAGCACTGCACAGCTTCCTAGCCAGCAACACAGCCTGGCGCCCCTGTGAACCATGAAATAATACACAACGTAAATAAATAATCACAAAGGAGCTCGCTGGTCGCCTGAGCCTCATTTGTCTTTCTGTTTTCATCAGCTTCACACACACGGAAACAGAGTTCATTTAACCTCCACGCTTGGGATTTCTCTCTTTAATGGCATTACATCAAGCACCCCCCATTTAAACAGGCCTGGTAATTATGAGAAACGATGTGGTTTTTTGGCCGCTGCAGAAATCAGGAGGCCAAGGGGGACTTGACAGCCCACTTGAGCTCATCCAATCTTCAAGAGAGGCTTTATGAGACATCTTAGGCTACTGTCGCTGCCTTGGTAGGGGCTCTATTCGACAGATGAATATACAGTGTGTGTTACTGTCGAGGGTCTTGTTACAAAGACATGGGGATGGGAGGATGTTTAAACTTAACAGTCTGGGTATTTGAGTAACCCAGTTCCCATCCAGCTGGGCTAGCATCTTCATGTCCACTCTTCCATTAGCCTTGGTGTCCTGGCTTCATATGTGTGCTATGTTTTGTGTCATAGTGACTGGGGCGTCCAATGCTAAGAATTGACAGCAGACAGAAAGAAGAAATAGAGAGAAAGAGAGAGAGAATGAGAGGGAGCAAGAGAGAGAAACAAAGAAGGTGGCACACACACACACACACACACACACACACACACACAAGCAAATAAGTTCTGTTTTGTGCCGTACACCTGTGGTGGCTCAGAGTTTAGGGAAAAACCTACAGCATGTCAAAATATGTTTTCCCATTCTGTCCTTGCTGCTGGAATTGAGCTGAAATGAATGTGTGTGCTGATGGAGCACGATGATCCACAGCTGAATATTTGATCTAAACATAAGAAGAGGCTTTGCATAAGGAGACACTGATGTCTTCTGACGGGTCGCTCAGCAATCTAAGGCGTCTGATTGCAGAAGCAAAACCGGAGGATGGGAGAGTTTGAAATGTTTCCCCTGCTGTGAAGGTTGTGGCAGCAGGTATGGAATGGCCTGTTTACATATGATGAGTTGCACATGTCTGTATGAGCTTCCATTTTTTTTAGATCATTAATTTGGTTTGATCTGTCATTAGTGCAAAGAGGGGGCTACTCAAGTGGACCAGATAAGTGTTCTGTTTTACAGTCAAATTGGGTGTGGAACATTAACATGTAATTGTGGAGATTAACTTGCAGATGGATCATGTTGCTTAGGCTACACAGTTTGATATTGTTCTAATGATTCATATGAATAATTATTCATATTCCTTCATCTCTGTATCCCTGGCACATCAGCACGGTTGCCTCTTCAGAAAAAGTTAAAACAGCAGGATTTCTAGTTAGATGGTTCCTCCATCACATTCCAATCTCTCACTAACTGAAAATGTAAAAGACAAACAACTGTCAAACTGAAGTGAAGATGCTGAATGCTGTGGATAGGATAGCCTACCTAAAGGAGGAGGCTATGAAGAGAGGGGCTTGTGATCTCAGTGTGCACGCCCTTCTCTGCTGCCTGAGGGATTCACGCATCGATGTGAAGTGGAGATATATAACTTCCTGGCAGAGTTGAACTCTAGCACTGCTCATCTCACTTAGAATCCAAATGTGTAAAACCTCCACTTGTTCTCTTCTCCCAAAGCAACATACAAAGATGATGTATTCTTTGTAATCACGGGCTTGATTATTCCATTTCTGACTCGCCATTAAGCAAAACATGCATCTGTTACATACTGTAATTAAGACTGTATGATTACATTTAGGCCAACAGCTGAAGTGTAAGATATTGGCAACACAAGCGATGTATAGAGTAGCATTCAGGATAGATAACCGTCATCCTGCATCGCTTAGCAGGGAATGATGAGTTCAGTACAATGGAGGAAAAAACTGGGGGTAGTGTGGGTGTAAGTGTCACATCATTCAGGAAACACTGAGAGAGGTTCACTGGCATGTCTCCTAAGCTCCAGCACTGAAGCTGGAGAAGAGATGCAGAAGATCTGCCATCTGTCCCACCATCACTGAGATACGGTGACACCATACATCACTCTCATCCATCGTTCTCATCCATCGCTCTCATCCATCGCTGTCATCCATCGCTGTCATCCATCGCTGTCATCCATCGCTGTCATCCATCGCTGTCATCCATCGCTCTCATCCATCTCTCTAGATCTGTATGCCAGCCATGTGCTTTTTTCTCTTCTTCTTCAGAAAGACACGACTGCGACTGTGGAGCTGCCAGGCAATACAGCAAGGAACCATGGAAACAGTATTCTCACATTTGGGCCTCATCGATCTCAGATGGAAAGCAGGATATTCATTATGTGTCTGTGTAAGAATGATATTACATTTAAACTTTTATTGCATGGCAACAGTGCCATCAAGGGAAATTTAACTGTCTTTTTAAACATAATGCAGGATGTCAATGTAATCTGATCCAGGAAAGACTAAGATATGCGCATATCTCTCTCTGACTGCAAGCTATTTGTGCTACACATTATTACCAGCACAACTCAATAACATTCATTTACCCTTTACAGCCATCAAAACATCAGCTCTAATTGGAAACGTATTGCTGTCACATTTGATATGTACATTCCACTGTAACAGTTCTTCCTCCTTTTCTTCTTAAGGAAAATGTCCGTACCATCAATATTCCATAGACCTTTTATTTATTGTATTCCACAACAGCAGCAGTGATCAGTGCTTTCCTGTGGTTGTGCTTCAACCCACAGAGCCACATACATGACAGTGCATTGTGCAGAGAAGCTTTATTATACAGCAAAAGCTACCTTTGATGAAGCATCGTTCCCATTCAGTGGGCCCCACCGTAAACCCTGAATGTACCATATGAAACCAAATGATCATACTTTTTCTTTTTCACAAGCAGAGAACACACAACTTAATAATAGTAAATTTTCATAAAACTAACTTTGAACTTTATGGTTAATGTCTGGCTCTTCACTGTACCTCGCAGCGGTTGAGCTCTATTGCATTGTACTGGCTTCTCTCGATAGTATAGACTCATATTAAGCATATATTCTTTCTTCGCATGATAGTACATGCAGACCGATAATGGAATGTACTCTATGGACAATTTGAAAGCTTTAAAAATGATGGTGGGTGGTGATATATGAATTGTTTCACAATAGGCTCTGTTTAATCTGTGGTATAATTGATGACAATTTAGTGTAATTATACAAACCGTTTTTCTGTGATGTCCCGTGGGGTTGCAATGGTTTGATTGCATACACAGGTCAAGCTCCATAACAAAATATAACAAATATGACATAAACAATGTACACACACTGTACATACACTTTACAATGCATACAGATACATTGAGCTTTGTATGGAGTCCAATGTGAGTAAACATTACTCACAATGTAAAGACTATTTACACGACAATTATGAGTGTTAGTCCTCACACATGATCTCTCTCTGTTTAGCTAAATGTCATCCTTGTCTCTATAAAGCAGGCACATCTGATTTTTTTTTAATCAAGAGGTCTTAGGCACGAAAATATTTGTGCTGTTTTTCAGAGGATTGGCTTTAAGAATCCGTAAGATATGCCGAACCATCTGCAGCTACCGCACTATTTCAACCATTAAAGGATGAGATCAATTGTTTGGTGAAAAGATTTGGCGGATAATTGCATATCAACAAATGCAACAGCATAACAGACACAGGCCAAGCATGTTGGACATTTTACATAATGGCAGTGAGACACAAGAATACATTCTTATAAATTTGGTGCTGCCAAATTACCATGTTAATTAAAGGCTATGACCATTGGCTACTTCAGAAAAACCACAGTATTTTTTTACTATAAAAAAGCATGCATCCTCTACATTATAGATGTTGAGTGATTTATTAACGTTTATATCGAATACACCTCTTTTTATCTATTTGATATTACCACTTTCAGGACCTGCAACATTTAAAGCGAATGAGTTTATGGAAAGCTTTTTTGAAATCTTCATTTGACATGGTGTAAATAATAGGGTTAATTAAAGAGTTCAGGTAGCCCAGCCATGTGAATATGTCAAATAATTCTGGATGAAAACATGAACCACAAACAGAAACTAATAAAGTGTAAATGAAAAACGGGAGCCAACATATGATGTAGGCACCGAGAATTATTCCTAAAGTTTTTGTAGCTTTTCTCTCTCTGGCTGCAGATATCCTCTTTTTTTCTAGAAGCGCGTCAGACACGGTGACTTTCACCTGGTTTAGATTTGCAGTGGATGTAGTGTCACAAGAGCAATTGTCGTTAGTTCCGTAGTTAAGAGATGAAGTCGATGCAACTGAACCTGGCGAGTTTGTAATCAAATGTGCTGAGGTCAGTCTTTTTCCAGGTTTGGAAGGCGACTGTTTCAAAATTCTCTTTCTGGCTTCCACATAGATCCTGCCGTAGAGGGCTATAAGTAGCAATGTGGGAATATAGAACGCTCCAAAAGTTGAGTAAATTGTATAGAAAATATGGTCAGTGTTCACGTTGCAACTGGTTACCTCCTCCGCTTTGACCTGACGCCAGAAGAAGGGCGGAAGAGATATTGAGATCGCAATAACCCAGGCTGTGGCGATCATTCCCGCAGCGCGCGCTGGAGTGCGCTTCTTGGAGTATTCAACAGCATCTGTTATTGCCCAGTAACGGTCCAGAGCAATCACACACAGGTGAAGAATAGAAGCGGTGCAGCACGTTATGTCTGAAGACAACCAAATATCACAAATAATTTGACCCAGAGTCCAGGATTGGCACACCGTGTACAGTGCACTTATTGGCATCACTAATATCGACACTAGAAGGTCTGTAAGAGCAAGAGAAGCAATCAGAAAGTTTGCAGGGGTGTGCAGTTTTCTAGATTTATATATAGTGGCAATAACAAACGCATTTGATAAAGTCGTTGCAAAAGTTAGTAGAGATAACGTAACAGCTAAACCCACTTGGAAAGCTAAACTAGACTCTTTCTCTTCTTTCGACGTTAAAGTCCGATTTGTATCGTTGGTTGAAATATTAAAAAACTCTCCATAAACAACAGATGTTGGCTTTAAGTGACTAGAGTGCTCCATCCCTCGATGCGCTTGTTAGATGTCATCTAGCTTCAAAAGCTGATTGCTTATCCAACATAAAACGTTGCATTTTTTGTCATCTTCTCAAAATCAAACACCGCTCCATCGTCATTGGTGTCCATTTGATGCACGTTGATTTTCCAAAAATTAAACGAATAAATGCTTTTCAGTTGTCTCTGAAATATCCTTTTTGACGTGACTTTCCATTATTTTACATTGATGGTTTCTGCAACAGTTCTGAGGAATAACAATTGTTCCAAAGAACTATTCTACCAATATTTACTGAGATACATTTTCACGATAAAAGTGCATTGAAAAATTATAAACGCCCTGAAAGTGGTAAAAAATCATCACCTCGTCATGTCGCTTTCAGTCCAGCTTTAGTTGTGCGGCACTTAATAAGTTCGGCGCGGGCGAGGCATCTCACTGGTTTTATACTGAACGCACTGCAGAACACTGTCAGATATCACACTGGCCCTCTCCCTCTCATCACTCCGACTGAGTGGTTTCATCCACTGGGTCATAAAGCCCTTGGATTCTGTCTATGCAGCCTAAATGCTAAAATAAGCATAGCCTACATTCTGACATTATAACAAATCTATAGGCAACGCGGCATTTTTTCACATGATGTCAGTAAAAGACAAAGTGAGTGTGTGTGTGTGTGTGTACACAAGGCGGGGCTTTTCGTTTTTTTTCTCCTTCATATGTAATATTATACAAAATACACATGAACAAGTAGGTTTTCAACAGCTTTGAGACTAACCCAAGAGAAGTTCGTCTTTTGCCACCGACATGCGCAGTTGAGCCTGCTTGACGTCGTGTGACGTAGGGTGATAATTGGTCTATATTCACTCATTCACAGAGTACTCGCGCGCCCCCGCTTCACCTTTTCACTTTAGCTATCTAGAGCTAGCGACACTGCTAGCTATGATCAACCGAACACTAAGGCTAGCCACCTAGTTACTGACATCATCCACCTTCATTTGCGATAATGAGACCCAATTCGCATCTATATTGCCTATTTAGCAACAAACCAACTAACTAAGCTACTAAGCATTTAAGTAATGTTATAGCTTAGTTTAACTTGGAAATATCGTTGAATAATAAACTGATCATCATAGCTAATAGCTAATAGCCTGGTGATAATCTGGAAGATGAATGGCGATTTGGCGCGAGATTCGGGAGCACAAAGTAAGCAGTAAAGTTGCTAATTAGTTATCAAGGTTTGAAACTTACTACAGCAAGACCTGCCTGAAACGGATTACAAAATCCATGTGTCCAGATGTTTCATAACATAAGATAAAGTGTGTTCAAAGAAAGATCTGTCTTCTTACGGTGTGTAGAAATACGTTAGCTAGCTACTGAGACATAAAATAAGTTATTTCAACAAACGATGTATACCATACTAATTTAATGTATTTCATAAACAGATGTGCTGGAGTGGAGAGTTAAGAAATCCAAACTAGCCTTGGCCGTTGCTGTAATTAAAAGTAGGCCTCCGGGGAAAAGTGGTAGGCTGCATGCTGAAGATTTAGCCGTCAAACTCAGGAGCCAGGATGAGGCCTGGAGAACGAAAGCCCAGGGGCTGCAAGAGGAAGTGGTTCGACTGCGGCAAGAACTACTTCTCACCAAGTTGCTTTCCAAGCCAAGCAAGCCACAGAATGAAGCTGGTGGGTCTAAATTACTGCCGAAAAGTATGTTGCTGAGCTCTGACCGTTCACACAAAGTAATCATTTTCGTTGGTATAACGCTCTGGATAAGAGCGTCTGCTAAATGACTAAATGTAAATATCTATCCTCATTGAAACCATTTCTCGGCAATTAGCCTTGGGCTAGGCTAGTCTTCTCGATCATTTGTGTGACGTTTGCCGATCTGTACGACCCGCCAGCATACTCCCTTGTGCTACTGTCTTTGCAGATAATGAAAGGTTTTAGGATTTGATCATCAGCCAAGTCATACCGAGTATCTAAAATTGGACCAAATGCCCCTGCAGATAGACGAGGCCTATGCTAAAGGAAAAGGGGAATTGCTGTTTCTATTCTGATTAAATAAAGGTATAGGTTTATTCATTTAGGTTTATCTAGTTTGTATAGATGCAACTGGACTGTAGCTGTGGGCCTCCATAATAATATTGTTTTATTGATTAACTTCAAGACACATGCTCATTAAATGTTGCTTGTTTATTTTTAGATTGGCTGTTCTGCAGGTATTGCATTGGTGTTGATTAGATCTCAATAGGAGAGAGACAGCTCTTCAGTTAGTTGCATTGTGAAGGGGCAATGTGGCTAATGAATGTCTTGGTAATTATTGAGGTTGTGCATAGTTGGCACACAAGGTTGCTTTGGAAACAAGGTTTTGTTAGCAAAAGTAGTAATTTTATGACATTACCCAAGGTGACATACTTTAAGGAGATACCAATGCGAATTGAGTTTAATGACCAAACTAATTGGGTGAAAAGGACATTAGGCTATGTCTTATTCAATGACACAGGATGTCATGCTTCAGACTTGACGTTTAAAAAAAGAAAAAGAAAAGCT
Source organism: Thaleichthys pacificus (assembly GCA_023658055.1). Taxonomy (NCBI): domain Eukaryota; kingdom Metazoa; phylum Chordata; class Actinopteri; order Osmeriformes; family Osmeridae; genus Thaleichthys; species Thaleichthys pacificus. The sequence continues at coordinate 17,889,036 of CM042869.1, read as the reverse complement.
ATTAGCACACTGCAGCTTAGTCACTGAGTCATGTTGATGTGGGAAATCTGATCTAATGGTTGATTTGATGACCCCCTCAGGAGATGGCTTCATGGATGTATTCTCTCAGGACCTTATGGGCTCATTCAACGACCAGCTCAACTCAGACATGGACTCTGGCTGTGGGACAGAGAGCAGCACAGAGGCTCTACTGCCCACTGCAAGCTGCACCGACACCAGCGTCCAACAGTTCTTACCACCAGCTGCATCAGGCCCTCAGCTCCCATCCTTCACCCCCTCTGAGGGATTCCCACAGGGGAAGTCTCTACTACTTCACATGCACTTCCTGCAGAGTGTGTGTGCCCTCCGGAGAGTGGACTGTGAGGATGGCGTCCGTGCTGCAGAGCTCAGTGCCAGTGACAGTTCGTTGGTAGGAGATTCTGTGTGCCAGCTGCTCTCCAGTGTGGTTGGCATCTGCCGGGACTCCCTGCCCCCGCCTCCTCTCCTCCTCCGCCAGGCAGCTTGCGTGGCGGCCCAGGCGATGGAGTACTGGAGCCCCCTGAGAAGGCCCCCAGGACCGGTCGTCTTACAGGGGGAGGACGCCCTTAAAGAGCTCGTTGGTGTGTTACTGCACAACGATCAGCTCAACAGGGTAAGAAAATAATATTGTAAGCTATTTTTAAGTATCGCATTTACTGGTCCAAATATTTGTTTCAAATGCATGACATTTACACTGTGAATGTGTCGGTTTTTAATCCAGCATGACATTTGCTAAACATGATTCTTAAATGTATACAGTCCAGTTTACAGAATGTATTAGATTCTTGACAATATCCAGACAATGACAAGTTTGACTGAGATGAAATGAGTCTGTTATCACCAGAATGTTAACCATCAGTCAAAGCCTAGAGTCAGTTGCTGATTAAATGACATTTGGTTTGATACAAAACAGTAAAAGGCATTTATGGTCAGTAATTATAAGGGAGAGGAAGACATGGTGAACCTCGGTGTTACAGCAAGTCTGTGCTTAGTAGGGGTGTAACAATACACTCAGCTCACGATTCGATACGTATCACGATACTGGGTGTACTATACAATACGTATCACGATATTTTGAACAACATTTTAAATTGAACTGAATTTCACTTAACAGATTTATTTCCAAAACATTAAACATTTTCTATAATTTTCTTTGTTGTACATACAATTTAGTTAACTCCATTCAAGCGATTTCTGTGAATGCACGCATGACGCAGGTGCAGAGTAGGTCACGCGCTGGTAGCTCAACCAATAGGATCAAACGGATGTCGTATTGTAAAAATATTGCCATAACTCTACGATACATAATGTAAAAATGTGGTATTGCGATATATTGTTACACCCCTAGTGCTTACTAATTATGATATTAAGCCTATGCATTTTGGTGTTTTCAAACCATAGGCTTTAAATACCCCATATGAGAGCTCAATAGTGTTGACAAAAAAAGAACCGATTTCCTCGATCTACTCCCTCCCCTTCATGACTGACAGCACCAATACTTAGTTCCTAACAAAGAGGCAGAAAATCATTTGGTATCAGGAGTTGAATATAGGCCGTCACTGTGAGTTGTGAAGGGTGTGTCTCTACCTACAACATGAAGAGGAACGGAGTCTTTTCTGACATATCTATACTGCAAACCACTGTAGAGGGCAGCTCTGATCATCTGAAATAGTCATTTATTTGTTGCATCAAAGCTGATGAACATCAGACCTGATGCATTCAGCTGGAGTCGCTAGGTTTACAAAATTAGTTTCCTTGTGAGATGTCAGGCTGTAGTGTCTTTTGTGACAATGATCAGTTGAAGGTTTATACCACTCTCGAGACTGGCTCAGGGCCTTTAGCGGCTGCTATACAGGGTAATCCCTGTACAATTTTAACTAGGAGCCTACACTTTATAATGACTTTCAGTACGCCTCAGGATCATTCATATTTCCCTTTCCCCTTCATACTAATTGTTGAAGACAAGGCTGCCATGCTTGAGTGGTTGGTAGTGAAGGAATAGTTATATTGGAGAGAGCTAAGCTGGAGGCATATTGGTGATAGAAAGGGCTACATAACTTGTAAGACGTATATAACATTTATTACTGTTTTAACATGTTTTGTCCGAAGGACACCATCCTCACACAGTCTGTTAACGAATGCACAGGTGCACAAAATAAGCAGAGGCTACCAGACAAATTCTGGTCAAATATAAAAAGTGTCTGGTAGGTATGCTTCACTCACCAGACCCAAAAAACGATGTTCATCTATTGAGTGGTTGGTACAATTTTAACATTCACCAGCTATTTGGCCGGTGGACCAAAAAAAGTAATATTTTCATGCATTATCATCATTATTCATGGTTATGCATTATGTTCCCAGAGGCTTTTACTGTAGGTAGGAATGCTGGGATGTGCTAAGGGTACATCCTATTGAGATGAATGAAAATCAGAGAAGTTTTACTTTAAGGTGTCATCCATTACACTAATTACAAGCTATTAAACAAATATTTCATTTAAATTGAATCAGGCCTGAAGCTAGCTTTGATTTATTTTGACATGACTCAATTTGCAGCTGATAACATATTGTGTCAAATGTTGACACAGTGTTTCAAATCTGCCAAAATAATATTTTCTTGTCAGTCACCTCTGTGTATCTGGAAAGTACACCTCGGTGTGAAATATTTATTTTTTATTATATTTATTTTTGATAAATAAATATCCCTACAGACAGTTTGTATGTCAAATGTATTTATTTGAAAACAGCAGTGGAGGGTCATCAACAGTCATCTTTGATCCAGTACTGTTATATGTCTTTAAGACAGGCTGACGTGTTGATCAGAGGGGAGTACATCTACAACAACACTAACTCTTTTTTTAGATGGCAATGATCCTTTTCTAGGCAGTGACTGAGTGGCTTAAGATGGCTCTACAGTGCCTCTACAGTGCCTCTAAAGTGCCTCTACAGTGCCTCTAAAGTGCCACAGTGCATGAATCAAGGCCTCCTGAAATTGGGCTGTAGTGTAGCTGGACAGGAGGGCAAGATGCCATGTCCTCTGTCCCTAAAAGAGAAGGAGAGCTGTGTTTCCACTTGACCAGGACTGCTGCCACAGCATGATAAAAACACACACAATATACCCCCTCCACCCAAAAACAGAAATGCATATCGTGCGATATGCAATCCAGATGCCCTCAGTGACCTACAGGACTACGTGAGCTAGACTCTGGGTGTTTTTGAGGATGAAGAAATGTATTTTTCTTATGCCTAGACTATGCTGTCTGTTCATACAGTCATAACGCATGTTGCTGTATTGGCCGCCAACGTTTAGTAATTTCCATAAAAATGACTCATGAGGTCAGTGCACAGTTCGGCCAAGGGAGTGTAATATCACTGTTAAAAGTCACAGTTAAATAACATTTTCGCGCACTTTTATTTCTGTGTCTTATATCTCTGTAAGAGATGCATAGCAGGCTGTTTGAACAGGGTTAGTCTGTCTGTTAAAAATACGGTTTGAGTGTTCTTTGATGACAGAAAATGGAAGTCTGAGGACGGATGTTTTTTCAGTCCCTGTCTGTGTTTTGAGCGGTTTCCTGGTTTAGCTGCATACAGTATGTACAGTCGTGGGCATGGAAACGGCAGGGTCAGGCCCTCAGGCTTTATTTTTACTCTTGATTTAATAAGGGTCGATTTAATTTCGATTAAAATCCAGGAAATCATATTACAGCTGCTGTTTTCCTATTTCTTGCTAATGCATTGTGACTCAAAGCGCTCATTCCTGTGCCTGTAAAATACTGTAGCTGATAAACCATTGAGCTATTATAAATGTGTTAACAAGCAAAACAGTTAGCCTATGTTTATTATAAGCATCGATTGTGAGCAGGCATCATTGCTTCTGCCTTCAAGCATGGAGGGGGGGGGGGGCCACGGTCACAGAAACTGACGGCAAGAAGCAGTCGTTAAACAAGACATCCTTGGACGAGATCCGGTCATGAGAGGTGATCCAGGTAGCCAGTTGTCTCTTTCTGTGTGGCTCCCTGCTGTGATGAGTCCATCAGCTGGGGCTCTGAAAACTAATTGGTGCCAGCCTTGTAGTGAGGAAGGTCTAGAGGAGACCGGTCTAGAGGGAGGTCGTCCATGATGAAGCTTCACAGACAGTGAAATCTTAGACCCAGACTCCCCAGTGCCGTCATTCACTCTTTACTCTTTTTGGAAAAACTCGCACTAGCATAGATGGCTCAGTCTCTTTTCATTAATAACCTTTGGGACCGGCTCAGACGGTGGTTCTCTGTCTGGTCTCGTAAACACCAGCCTCCCTTATGCTCCTCTCAGACGGAGACCGTTTACTGCTTGTTTTATATCACAAGTCTATTTTGAGACAAACTGATTTACAGTGATGTGTTGCTAAATCACATGAAGCAACATCCATGTTGTATCGTTCTCCTATTGTTTTCAAGTAGTGGGGCTGGCTAGAATCCCAACATCAAAGGCTGTGCTTAGACAAATCAGCTGCAGGATGGACAAGGGGAACAATCAGACCAGTCGGATGTTTCAACTATGTCGAGTCTTGTTTAACACAGTCTTCATCTCCTAACCCTCAGCCAGAAGAGCCTCCTGTGCTTCTTACACAGAGAACAGCTGTAATGGTGCAACTTGAGATTCCTTGAAGCAATCTCATTCTCTCCTTACTCATGCTATTCCTCTTTTTCCATTCACTAGCATCCAAAACGTATTTGATAAAGGCTACGCCCTTGAATTCTAGTTTGAAACTGCTGCTGCTGCTGCTGCTGCTGCTGCTGGTGGCTGGCACTAGTGAAGGTCATTTAAGGTTTCACTGCTGAGTTCGATTGTCTCAGCAGTCAGTTTGAGTGATAGATCTGAGAGGGCCTGAATGTGGGGATGCAGTGGAGAGGGGTGGGGGAGGAGGGGTACATGTTGAGTGTTAGTGCTCTGTGTTGACATGCTCCTGTGTTGTGTACCTCAGAGCCAGGCCCAGGAGACTCTGACGGCCTGTCTGATCCTCCTGGGAGCGAGCAGCCTGGTGAAGTCCTTACTCATCCCTCATGTCCTATCTGAGATCGACCGCGTGGCAGACCACCTCTGCCACACCTGCCAGGTAATACCATCACCCCGCTGTCTCTCTCTCTGGGTCTCTCGCTCTCTGTGTCTCTCTCTCTAGGTCTCTCTCTCTAGGTCGGTCTCTCTCTAGGTCTCTCTCTAGGTCTCTCTCTCTAGGTTGGTCTCTCTCTAGGTCTCTCTCTCTCTCTAGGTCTCTCTCTCTAGGTCTCTCTCTCTAGGTCTCTCTCTCTAGGTTGGTCTCTCTCTAGGTTTCTCTCTCTAGGTCTCTCTCATTTTCTAGGTGTCACTTCCTGTCTCTCTCTAGGTCTCTCTCTCGTCCTCTCATGGTCTCTGTCTCTTTATCTTTCAGTATGTATTTCTGTCACTATCTCTCTCTTCCTGTCTCTCTCTCTCTCTTTTTTGCCAGACTGTTGCTGCAACTGTGACAATGTCCCATTTCCATAAAAGGGTGTTCAGAAATCAAGTCTTCGGGTTAGCGACACGAGTAAACGATGTGGGCTCCGAGATGACTTGAGACAGAAGGGTTTGTAAATGTTTATTTGGGGCTCAAAGCATCCCTGGGTGTCAGGGCCTAGTCTGAGCCAGACATGGTGCTGGGGGGGGGGGAGTCAGACTGTCCATGCCCCGCCCCCACACCCAGCATGTGCTCAAAGAACTCTGTCCCTGGGGGTTCCATGAAATTGAAATATGTGAATAGGAAAGCAGATTCTTCTTGAGCTCCACTCCCACTGAGGAGAGGCAGTCACGCGTGTTTGTGCCTGTTTCGCTTCCTCTTCCAGAACAGCCTGCCCGAGCCACGGGCTAGGCTCAACACTAAGCAAATGGGGAGAATTTCTATAACCTCGTTTTGCCTGCGTGCAAGGCTCAAAACAGGGATCTATATAAAATAAAGAGTCCAATATGTTCTCAGGACTTTGTGTCAATGATGCAGGAATACAACATCTGAAAATTCAAGGAATTCTACAAATGAAAGGTAAACAGAACCTTGTAGTGTTTCAAGAGTAGTAGTGTTTAAAGACTTAACCAGACTTCCCATACCCTCTCCTTTGAGCCTGTTCTGCTACTGAAGGTGAAAAGTTACTAAATTTAGCGACAAAGTCGCTACATGGGCAACACTTGCTGAGGAAATCTGGAGCACTACATCAGTCGATCAGCCCTGCGCCACATGCACTACATCAGTCGATCAGCCCTGCGCCACGTGCACTACATCAGTCGATCAGCCCTGCGCCACATGCACTACATCAGTTGATCAGCCCTGCGCCACATGCACTACATCAGTTGATCAGCCCTGCGCCACGTGCACTACATCAGTTGATCAGCCCTGCGCCACATGCACTACATCAGCTTCATCCGAGACAGGCTCGTCTTTGTTGTGGTACGAAAGACTTTCATATCACAGGATTATGCTCAACCTCTTGTGGGTTGATTGGACTAACAAAACAATGAGCTGCTCTCTGTCCAATGATGAGGGTGGATGAGAGTGAAGCACATGGCAGGAGAGATGCAGGCTGCACTTCAGAAACTACAAGAGGGCCGCATGACGCATTCAAACCATCAGACAATCCTCGAAGCCCAGACAACGTGGGTCTACCAGCTTGTTTTTCCACCATGCCCTCTCTTCCTGACAGCGCTGCAAGTCAAGCCTGCATCAGATCCATCAGCACTTTACTGCACCCCTCCACCCCTGCTGTGTGGCAATATCAGAAAACAGACTAGTGCTGCAGTGCTACAGTGTACACTGCTACAGTCTGACTCCACTAGTTTGTTCTCAGCATGCTGTTAGACACAGTAAGGCACGATGTGTGTCCGTGTAACCTAGTTCATCCTCATGTAGGGACATAGACGTCACAGGCTGTGTATCAAGTAGGCTAGACAACAGAAATGATTTGGCCTTTAAATACCTTTTTTTAATCGTTAAATTTACAATTGACTGCATTTAGAGATATGTGAACACTAGCACTCTTAGCCGAGTAAACTATCCCGATTTTTAAGTTTGCATTCAAATCATAACCTCAACTGATCACTCTCCTAAAGATAGCTTTGTGCTTTCTATTTTACACAACTGTGTGGTTCCAGCTACTGTATGCGATTGACAACCTTCGCCGGCAGTTTGTTTCTAGTCCATCCAATCAACAAACTTTTTCACTCACAACTGTAAACTGGAACATGTCCGGTTTACCAGGGTTTGTTGGCAACACAGGACCACGCCAGGAGAGGTGACAAAAAAACTAAATTTCTTCAATCATTCTTCCAGATAAGAAGCTCAGCACTATCCTCTACCTGGGGAGAAGGAACATCTGTTTCAGACCCCATGCACTTTCCTGGAAGGCCACAGTTGTTTAGTTGAGGTCCAATTTGACTGCGGAGCCTTCACCTTGAGCTTGTCTCTCAGTGGGTTTGTGGATCAGCCAGATGCTTGTCTTGCTTTCCGAAGCGTTGAAAACAATCTCTGTGATCATCTAAAGAGCGTGCCATTCGGAGAAGGGAGGAGCTTGTTTTGATCATTTCTCAACATGCAGCCACGCACTTCTCTCCAGAGAAATCATAAAGTGGATGTTACACGCTTTTCATGAAGTGCAGTGTGTCAAGGAACATTCTAGCGGCACTGTGTAGATTTGAATATAGTCTGCTGGTCAGCCGGTGCAGTTCTGAAGGGAGAGGAATCTGTCGGATACAGCTTCATGCACCACTGTGGCTGGAAGCCACTGTCCTTGGAGCGGCGTAGCATACAGATAAGCTCCGCCATCTGGGGCACCGTGTTGGTCTGTCAGAGGGCATGACAGTCAAAGCACACAGTCCCTAACACCAGCCCACAGGACAAACAAGTCACAGAACACCCAGACACTTCCTCCTTCAACACAGAACCCCGCTACGCTGGGGCCTGTCTGCCGTTTATGCTAACCGCTGTTTGTCTGCTGGGACCTTTAGAAGGGAATTCTAAACCTCTTGTAGTTCACTCACCTCCTGAGAAACACGAGGGTCGTCCAGACTCAGGCATCAACACTGACCTGCCTGGACCAAGGGTCAACTATCCTCCAATTAGAGGACGTCTGTATAGCTTCCAGACAGCCCACAGAGAGGGTCTGTGTGTTAAGTTTGGCTGCAGGATGAGACGTGGAATTCTCCGGGCCGACAGCCAGGCCTCAGTTCTCATGGCAGAGCTACATGAAACCCTGTGAAGGACAGCAGCAGATAGATTTGTTCTTGGTGCCCAAGAAATGGCACCGCCACTCAGGGAACATTTTCTATCTCTGGATTCATGCTGTCCATGGCCAGACCCCTCAGTTCTCCTCTCTAAATGTCATGAGCTAGATAACGCAGAGCTTCAAACACTTTCTCCAGCCAAAGACTTCCGTAGAACCGGCTTGTGTTCTCCTAATGCCACGTTTGCCTCCTAATACTCGCTAGAACAAACTGTCCCTTAAATCTAGACGGGAGTACTGAAACACAAGAGTTCATCTTTCATGACTTCTTAATGACATTTCTTTGTCAGTTGAAATGTGTTATTTTCGGATGAGCAGCCCACTCCCTAGCTGACATTTCTGTGCCTGGCAGCCTCTTATGCTACCAGCATATTTCTCTCCTAGCATCCTCTCCTTACATGTCGCCATGGCAGCCCGAAGGCTTAATGTGTTGTGTGCACATGCACACACACAGGAGGTCTGGGCCGAGGGTCGATGCCAGTGCCAGGCAGTGGCATGGTAGTGACGAGCCAGCGCCCCACGGCGCCCACAGCGCCTCTCTCCCAGCCAGGCTCCATTAGAGCCCGAATCAGGACCCTTCTCTGAACAGGCTGTACCAGTGGTGCACTGTAGGATATTTATTCAGGCTCTCTGAAGGACGCCCTCTCCGCCTCAGGGTCACTACAAAAAGCTTTGTCAGGACAAATGTTTCTCACATTCTCACACACACACACACACACACGTGGCTTGATAGGTTGTGCTGCCTGACATCACAGCACAGCATTTCACTTCTTGAGAGACAACTCTTCACTGCATTCCTTTTTCAGAACTTTCCTAAACAAACAGGAAGGTCGTCAGTTTATGTTTTGGCCGAGAGTATGGCTCTTTTTATAACTTACACAGGGAGGTCAGTAATTCTTTGCATGTCTGAGTCAGCAGGAGAAGTGATAAAGAGTGTACTTTTGTCCTGGAACAGACCCAAGACTATTTATATCTTGGCCAACCACAATCTCTGGCCCCTTTTGGATCGCTGCAATCGGCAGGAGCATCAATAACATTTGTCGTATATTATAATACTGAGGCAGTTATGGCGATGGAACAAGATTGCCTAACTGCGGCCCTCATTATGGCAGTAAGGAAGAGTTATCTGCTCTCAGGACTCCGTGCCGAGGTGGATGACGAGCCGACAGGACTGGACTGCTGATTAGGACGCAGTGGACGTTACCTCCGGTTTGTGCCCATCAATCTGCTGTGAAGCGCACGGCCTTTGACATCGAAATGTGACAAGAGAGCTGGGAAACGAGCGCTGGTCATTATGTTGGTGCGCTGCAGACGCAGGTTTATGGTTGATTTCCTGTGACGCTGAAAGCCTTTCATGTCAGCTGGCCGACGGGCATCTTTTGTAGCGCTGTGCATCCAGCTGACGTGCGTGACTGAGAGGGAACCGGAGGACGGGCTCCCTGCACATCACGGTGATGCTCATTATGACCGTGTTGTCAGCGGTGTGAGCTACACCCTAGAGGCCGCTCGTCCTGCGCCTAACAAACGACTGCCATTCTGACGCTAACCCCTCGGTTAGCGCATCTCTCCCCTCGCACGTGAAGCACTTGTAGGTCGGATTAAGAGAAGAAGAGGAGCCTGGAGAGGAGGGTTGGCGGACCAGCCGGGATCAGAGACGTCGTCTCCCTTCAGCTGGCTCATCTCATTACGTCTCTAACAGAGAGGCAAAATGAGTCTGTGTGTGATTGAAGTCGAATTACGAAACCAAGCTTAAGGGGTCGTCATGGCGAAGGGAAACAGTTCCCCCTTGACAGACCCTGTCCACGGCCGTCACCTCCCAACGCACGGCTCGCCAGCTCCCAAGTCAGCATCTTGTCAGAGCAAGGTCCTCTGCTTTAAAGGCAGCGTCAGCGACATGGTCAGGGTTTGTAGCTGTACGGTGGTGGCCTCCCTCTCTCTCTAATGCTGTGCTCAGATAGCTGCTCAGATAGCTGCTCAGATAGCTGCCCGTGTCTCTACAGGATGTTGACGCATAACCAAGGATCTTCATGTGACTACGATGCTCTTTTTATCTTTGTCGGGATCCTCATTAAACAGCATTAGACATTTCAATTAGAGTTTGAATTGCAGTCAGGGCCACAGTTGGCACTCTTAATGTAAGCAGGTAGGTGTTGTCTCTCCTCATAAAGAGCTTCAGCTTAACCAGCTTTTATCTTGTTTACTCTTCAACATGTGAGCTTCATTTCTCCTCAGGAGACTACTTCAGTTCTGTGAAGTAAAAAAAAAGCAGAGATACACTCCATACACACACACAGGAAAACACACTCACACACTCATACACACACACACACACACACACCAGACAGCTTTTACTTACAGCAGGCTCTCAGTATTCCCGCACGCAGGACCCGGAGATTGAGATCATCTCGATATCCGTCATCTGTTTAGTAGCTGAGGTGACATGAATCAGGTCTGTGATGAGGCTGCCATGTCTCCTGGCTGCCAGGGGCTGAAGGGTTAAAGCAGAGGGCCACTGCCACCCCTGCCCCCCCTCCCCTCCTCCAGGGCCCCTGCCACCCCTGCCCCCCCTCCCCTCCTCCAGGGCCCCTGCCCCCTCTCCCCCCTCCCCTCCTCCAGGGCTAATGGGAAAATCGGATGGCAAACAGCAGAGAAGGCCAAGGACGAGCCGGTCAGAGAAATGAGGAAAAGGTTGGGTTGTATAATCACGCCGACGGCAACCTGTTTCTGTAGCCTGTGGCTTTTCTATTCAATCAAACCCATTCCTCGTGAAATTAACTAAATATAAGAGTTAAAACACTGGGGAAGTAGTAATATAAACTGATGGCGCAGCAGATCATCTCCATCATAAATGTAACAGGTTTGACTTCATCACATCTGTGAAGGAGTTTAGGATAGAATCCCAAATAATGGGGTCAGATGGCTGAGCGGTTAGGGAATCGGGCTATGAATCAGAAGGTTGCAGGTTCGATTCCCAGCCGTGTCAATTGACGTTGTGTCCTTGGGCAAGGCACTTCACCCTACTTGCCTCTGGGGAGAATGTCCCTGTACTTACTGTAAGTCGCTCTGGATAAGAGCGTCTGCTAAATGTAAATATCACAGTGTAATGATTTTCAGTATTCTTTAATTTAGCAAAGGGAGATTTAGTGGTGGTGAGGATTGTTTAGAGAACCTAGTGGAACTGGGTGGTTTTCCTGTGACACCCTAGAGAAAAAACATGTTTATATAAACAAGTGCCAATATACCATTAGATATAATTGTGGAGAATGCACTGGCAGCTCAGATTGATCTGCAGTCTGATAAATCAGTGCATTGTCAGTGCACCGTTTTGAAAAGGGATGGTTTGAAAGCATCTGAAACAAGCCTGTTCTCTGGGCTACAGAGAAAATCGATTCCGGGTACTTGTTTCTTCTGGGCTAGCAACAAAGACTCTGTTACCGTCGACTCGTACATCGTCCACACTGTAGTACAATGGCCATCATCTGTCTGATGACAATCGGCAAGAATGTCATTCGCTATCTGCTCTGCAATCCCAATCCCGTCTGACCACACACGATGACAGGGCATGACACTGTCAGGACGAGGCTGCCAGTTGAGAAGTTGTTTTTGTCTCTTTGTCTCATTTTTATTGAGAGTTTCATTCTCAAACCAGCCGTCGTGATACAGCCTGCCTGAGGGGGTTCTGGTTATGTTTTTCTTATCATTCTCTCAGCGTTGTAAGGTTTCCTGTGGCGATCATTTATATGCTTGATGGGCAATATGAGTTTCTCGGCACTAATAATGTTTACAATGGAAGTAATGTAGTGAAATTCTACGTGTTAAATTGCTTTCATACCTTGAGTATTTGAATGATGGTAGTTATTTTGTACTGCAATATCTGAGGCGTGTAAGTTTATTTTTCTCTCACAACAGAATTACTCTGCAGCCATTGGATTTAGGTTGAGCCACTTACTGAAATCTAATTGGAGGGTTTGAGAGATATACCAGTTGTTTTGATGACCTTGCAGACAACATAAGACTGTTTGGAGATTAGTTATGGATAAGACTGTTGGCCCCTTCTCTGGTGGTGCTGTGGGACGCTGTGGGATGCTGTGGGATGCTGTGGGATGCTGTGGGATGCTGTGGGACGCTGTGGGGCGCTGTGGGGCGTTGTGGGATGCTGTGGGACGCTGTGGGACGCTGTGGGATGCTGTGGGATGCTGTGGGACGCTGGAACACTGGCTGTGGCCATTCTGGGATCCACAAACGTTTTATATTTCATATTGATCCAGGAGCGTCTAGACGTGTCATGAGGCGTAGGCTGTAGGTGTTCAACATAAAGTTCTTTTGAGGCCTCTTGTGGCATTTCTTTTTACAACCGCACAAAGATATTTTAAAAGCAAAAATGCTATAAGACATAATAAAATGAAAAGACAAAGAAAAACAAATCTCTACATTGCACTTTTATATTTCAGCACAAATACAGAAGACAAAACAAATAAATATATATCTGAGAATATTCATGTCAAAAAATCCTGGGTGCCAAAACCTTTTCTCACTACTGTATACAGCAGTCCTTTTGAAACCTGAAACCCCAGAGGACTGCAGGTTATGAATGTAGATGATTGTTAATACTGGCCTGTAAGGCCTACTGGTCACCTGGCCACAGACTCCTGGAACCAAGTGGAGCTGTGCAGCCTCGAGAGAGAGAGAGAGAGAGAGAGAGAGAGAGAGAGAGCTGGTGCTCAGTTTCATCCACTTTCCTGCCTCTGGCTTGTGTGAATGTAACCCGAGATTCTCTCCTCCACTCTGCCCAGCAATCAGTCCCTGTCCATCAGCGCCCTTACCTCCTTCAGACCTCCAAGACATCACATTTCTCTTATTTTAACGTTCTCAATTTTCCTCTCTTTTTCTCTGCTCCATTCTCTCCGGGGTTCTAAGAGCACACTGTCCAATCAGGGCATGGGACTGGTTGGCGAAGGGTTGCGATTAGTAACGAGCCCCAGGTCTAATCAAATGCCCGATTAAAACTGCGCCCATGGTCTATTTCATTACGGTGTCTCTGTTCTCTGATGATGACAGGGTTGCAGGATGACACCCTGCTGGCCTCTCACACTGCAGGAAACTGGCTCGTCTGAGAGAATTAACTAGAGCAGATCTTGTCACGATCATCGCTCACTCGATCAGTCCTTCTCTGGCTGGCCCAGCTTCTTCTGGGACAGCTGTGCTTTGGTCTCCAACCAGAACAGGGAGGGGCCATTTCCCTGTCCGCAGTATCGCACCGAGATGTGAGCTCATATAAATGACTGTAGAGTCGGGAAAATCTTCTGGAGAAAACTGCGTGTGTGTGATCATGTTCGTTTTCTGTGCCCCAGACACTTATCTGTTGCTGTTCAGGGGTTCATTAGCAAGCTCTTTGGTCACTTATTACTCCAGCTCAGAAGGATTTGTCAGCATTTTTTTTGACACAATTCTTCCTCCTCTGATGCTCTGTTCTTTGGTTCTATTGTCAAGGGTGGAAATGCACATCTCATTAAAGTAGGCTAGTTTTTCTTAATGGTATGGTTTACCGTGATGGGACTACAGCAGCTAATTTCATCAGAGGGAAGAGTTATATGCAAGTTCCCTACTAAGAGATTTACTGCGTTTTCTGCTTCAAGTCAGTGGTTAGACTGCATTTTGTTGTCACAAAATGTGGACTATAGGCTATAGTTTTGTTTGACTTCTACTTGGGGAGTAATGCCACAACCTTGTCTTCTCTACAATATGGAACATGGTGCAAGCTAACCCTAACAATGTACACTTGTTCTGTATGGCCATGTACCTGTGATCGGGAATACACTCTCGAAGCTTCTCAAACTGGCAGTGAAAGTTTTGAGGCAGCCATTTTGGGAGCTGCTCATTCCCACCACCCCAGAGAGAGAAGCCGTACGTGATCTAATCCCGATGGCGTCTGCAGCGGGAGGCAAGTCGACTGTCACATCCTGTCAGGCCTCTGGAGGGTCTAGCCTGGAGCTGTACCTGACAGCCATCTGGATGCTGCTCTGCTCCATGACACGCTACACATCACACACAGTCGCAACGAAACGCTTACATCCACACACGAACGCTATGATACTCTAAAACTTGAATATGTCACACATTATTCTTTCTTCAGGAGATCAGACAAGACCAGGGGTCACTCTGCAAACCATGGGACCGGATCCATGACAACCTGTGTGTGTGCGCTTGTGCGTGTCCCCCATGCGGTGTTAGGATTAGTTTCACAATTTATAGAAAGTATCCTAAAACGTAATGGTCGCAAAAACATTTTAGAACGCAGCCATATTTAGAAGTCCCAAATTCATGAGGCTTCAGGTCTTTCCATGGAATTTTATCCCCAAACAAACAAAACCTGAAATGTGGTAAGGAACTGCCCTGCACCCCCCCCCCCCCCCCCCCCCCCCCATTTTTATGCAGACATTTCAACGACACCCATGCAGTCGTGCTAAAGCGTTGCATGTTTGATCTGCAGTCTGAAGCTGTACGTTCCTACCATGTGACCTCAATGTAACCTTGCTGTTTTTTAGGGAATGAGCGACGGGCCTGAGCCGTTTGATGTGGCCCTGTATGAGAACTCCTTCTACCTGTTCTGGATCCTGGAGCAGCTGCTGCAGGGGGGGCCGGCACCCAGGGGGGCCGGGGGGGCCGGGGTGAGCAGCCAGCTCTGGACCCCAGAACAGAAGACCGTGTTGGGGCACCTGGAGAACCGTGTCCTGCTTCTGTCCGATGAGTTTCCTCTGTTCGCCCTGTACCTCTGGAGGTTAAGAGCTCTCCTCCCCTCTCCGACCCTCCACCACCTGACTTGTTCCTCTGGAGTTTAAGAGCTCTCCTCCCCCTCTCCGACACCTCCACCACCTGACTTGTTCCTCTGGAGGTTAAGATCTCTCCTCCCCCCCTCCGACACCTTCACCACCTGAGCCCCACGTTTCTAGAGCCCGCAAGCAAGCACACCACACTCATGCAAATCCTGCACTATGCATTCCACCTCATAGGGTAGGGCTGTGTCCTGAACCACCTGGCTCTTCCTGGACTCAGAGGCTAAACAAGATTTCAGAAGGAGTACGTTGCATGCTTTATTCATTGACTTATCTCTGAACTATATCAAAATAGCGTCACGGTTCACTCAAATCCAGGAGAGACCTTGAACCCACTG
Organism: Thaleichthys pacificus; assembly: GCA_023658055.1. Taxonomy (NCBI): domain Eukaryota; kingdom Metazoa; phylum Chordata; class Actinopteri; order Osmeriformes; family Osmeridae; genus Thaleichthys; species Thaleichthys pacificus. The sequence continues at coordinate 17,873,589 of CM042869.1, read as the reverse complement.
TTATGTTAACTGTTATGCTAAGTGTGGCAGTGTTCAATGAACCTCAGTGACAACATTAGGAACTATGGAGAGAGCGTCGCATTTTTAATTAATTTGTATACATGGGGAAGTGAATGTATGTGCATAACCACCTCCCCAGAGAATTCAGGCTCATTACTGTCAGGGATCCACTTGGTTAAACATTTACAGTTTCATTTCTTAATTTCATTAGCAGGATGTTGTGGATTAGAAAAAGGAAAATAAAGCTGCTACCTAATGTACTGTTTTTATACATTTTCTAAATGGTTTTCATGTTATGTTAATATTCTGTTGGCAAGCTTGTCATTTACCGTTGACAAAATCAACCATCATCCATCATCAGATGGAACAGTAAGGTTTGTCATTAGGCCTGTGAAAGTCGGCCTCGGTGGTGGATTGTACAGGAGAAATGTCAGATTGACCTGCAGCTTCACTCTCCCCGCATCTCCTCCTGGGAATGGAGAACCAGGATAACTGCTTGGAATGACTTGCTGCCGCCTACTCTCACAGGTTATTTTGTGTGTGTGTGATATTGGCAGAGGCATGAGGGCCCAAATGGCTCCAGCACTAAATAAGTTTGCAGCAGCATCGTGACTAACGCTAGCGCGTGCTGGTGGTGCTGATAGCGCTAACGCTAGCGGGGCTGATAGCGCTAGCGCGTGCTGGTGGCGCTGATAGCGCTAACGCTAGCGTGTGCTGATAGCGCTAACGCTAGCGCGTGCTGGTGGTGCTGCTAGCGCGTGCTGGTGGTGCTGATAGCGCTGATAGCGCTAACGCTAGCGCGTGCTGGTGGTGGTGGTGCTGATAGCCATCACTCCCATTGTTTCTGCTCTGCCTCTCTCCGCCTGGGATCTCCTCATCTTTCATATCCTGTTGCAGGCAAAGCAGGGAGGCGCCCGCAAAACTGGGGGGAAAAACAAGACGGCTTTTACGTGCTTAGACACCTAATGTTGCTCCGCTCTCAAGAAGAGGCAGAGGGGAGGGTCTGAACTTACAGAAGATGCCACTACCAGGAACCGACACGGTCATTACCTGCGTCATCCCCGGGGAGCCCCGGACGTCTGTTCCCTGGCCTGCTACTTCCTCAGTTTTCTCTTCCAAGCAGACGTTGTTTGAGGGTGCATTCGTGTGTGAGATACTGCTGTAAGAAGAACCGCTGAATGTCAAGGTCTGATAGATCCCAAAGCTTTGTATATTTGCTAATTGATGTAAAGTCAGCAAAAAAAATTAGTTGTCAGTATTTCTTTGCTCAGAATATAGCATCATGACCTTGCTGTATATTGATTAAACAGTGCTGCTGTGAGTGGAATCATAACGATGTTTGTATACATTTAGGCGTTTGGAGTTGACGCTTACATTCATATGGAGAAATAGGTCAATCTAGATTTCCAAAAACATATTTTCATTTAGGCTGTTGCACTACATTATCTTAACCAGGAGAATCATTGATAATAGTAAAAATATGTAAAATTGTTATAGCACCTTTCCAGAGCTCAAGGTCGCTTTACAATGGTAATAGCTGTTTGAGTAATGTGTCGATGTGTAAAAACTTAATTTCCGCAACCTGCCCGCCTCTTCTCTCTAGATACAGGCCACGGTCGTTTTCAGCCAGTGGCTAAAAGCTGGCCGTTTGACTGTATCCCTAGGGTGCATGTGACCCAGATGTCATTTTGCAGCTCTGACTGACTATTGGCTTTCTATTCTCCAGGTCCTGAAGGGTGTCTCTGATACAGACACGAAGAGGGCTCCCACAGAGTGATCTGTCTGGTTCTAGATCGTGTCGGCCACTACAAATACACTGAGATACAACAAAACATCTACACACACAAGAGATTCTTAATGATTCCCCCCTGATGTAATAGTCACCTTCAGTAACTAGGATGGCACCATAATGGTGTTGGCATCTTAACTGGTCATCATGATTTGTGTGATTCAGAAACCTTTTGGACTCTGATAAATGTGAAAGTGAATGTCATGACCTGATTGTACCAGATGTTTAAATGTTATAGATCGCAGCCTTTTTAGTTTGTCAGCTCTCATGGAAAACAACTCTTAATGCTCCTCTGACGCTTTAATTACTCCCTAGTAATTACCATCCTGGATAGAGACATTAAAAAGTAATCCATTAGGTGTTCAACGGAGCCTAGCGCATTAAACCCAAGAAAATGAACAATATGAACCAACACAGCAGGTCAGTTGCCTTCGTCACACCCTGTTCCTTAACACGATCTTCTCATCCTGCACTTGATTGTATAATTTCTGTGTTGTGTCACTTGTTTTCCTGAGGTACTGAACTGGCCAGGGAGGCCCTCATCAAAGATGCCAGATAAGGTAAACTGTGGTGATGATACACAGCAAGTGCCGTCTGTTATATTGAGAAATATAAAAATCTTCAATTTATTCCCGCTCACAGACACTCATGCATGTTCAGGAATGACTTAATTGCTAGTTGAGATGCTCTTGAAATATGCATCAAATGGTCCCTCCAGGACCTTTGAACCCTAGTTTAATTACAATTTTAATGTTTTAAGGGTCGGATAAGCTCTTAGAATAGCATAGAAAAAAACCTAGTGATTTATTAGACTCTGCTGGGAGAATATACGAACTTTAGCGATGCATCAACTGCCTCTTTCACTGGCCTTAGTCTGCTGTCCTCTACGAAAGCGCACACACAGATATATGCATAAACGTACGGCCCTATTGTGCTGCTTTCAAGGTTATTTGGTACACACTGATCATTAAGAGGCTATTAGCAATCTTGTCCACAGTCAAATGTGGGATTAGGATGTGCTCGTCAAGCGTTGTCAGTTGTGAGACGTATGTAGGCAAGAGGGGCTTTCCTTCAAACTTTAAAATCAACCCTTTCAGGAGATGTCCTTGCTGACATCTCTGTTAAAAAGTCTTCACTTTGAAACATATGCTCATCAATGCCCTAAGAGGTGACATTCATAGTCAATTATATACTTTGGATGAAACCTTATTTATAACCATGCATTTTTAAATTCTCATCTCTATCTCAGTCTGACGTGAAATCTCCGCAAGCACTCTCCTTCATGAATATGCGACTGCTATACAGCATGAGTGGAATCTGATAGATGAATTGGATCTACTTTGGCAAGCTGGAAATTGAAGCAGACTCTGACTCATTTGTCTTAATTTGACATGCTTTGCATCTGAGGGGGATGACAGTGTTTTATCCTCCACAGCCCAACAGTCTGTGATGTGGCCTCCTGCTTTATAGGGAGACTGGAGGCAAGAGGGAAGAGGGATGGCCTGTAGTCAAAGGGTTCCTGAGCGGCTCACGCATGTCCATCAATCTTAATGTAGTTAAACCTAAAGCTTCAGCTACCCACACTTCACTGAGCAATATCGGGAGTCTTGTGGGAATTTATGATGAAGGCAAACAAGACTGCAAACACTGTTAATTCCCCCCTGTTGGCAGTTATTCAACATAATGAGGAAAATAAGTCCTGCTAGGAAAGAACCAGTGTGATGGGAACACTGCAGCAACCAGGCCTCAGGGACAGCCTGGTCGAGTCTGGGCTGTGGACTGTGACAGATTTGGACTAGAAACCAGGTGTGTTTTCATCCACTTGCCAATTAGTCACATTCATTTGTCAGAAAGAAAGGAAGGAATGTACACTCGCATGCCTGCTGGGCCTTGGGAGATCCAAGCCTCCCTTCATCCAGCCCTGTCTCACTGGCCTCCCCTGACACTGAATAAACATACAGTGTACTCTGCTGTGCTTGGAATGGAACTCCTATTCTGGTGTATGCAAGTTCGGGCGTCCAACAATGCCTGTGCATGCGTTAGATACTGTTGTCAAGCTAACAGTCAGTTGGCTTTATTCGGAGGCCCTGTGTGAAATTAGGAAGGAACCTTATGGTCTTATTTGTGTCATGTAATCCAACATCAGCGAGAATAGGGAATTTAAAAAGTCATCGTACAAAAAAACCTAGTCATCTGTCTCTGATCCCTGTGTATAAAAGTTGTCTCAATGGGCCATCGCGAGCCTAATGAAACAGCCGGTATTCTCATTAGTGGTGAGTTATGTGACGTGATCTGGTCCGCATAGAAAATATGCTGTTTGCCTTATGATGCCAATACCTTTAGGCTGTTACTCTGAGAGCATTCTCCATGTTCCAACCTCCCCCTCATTTAGTCATTAGTAGTCACTCAGCAGTCTGTCTGTGAAACAATTTTTGATCTAAAAATCACAAACAACCATCTGTCATTAGCAGGCTTGGTTACTGTCACCGGGGCAAACAGGTTACTGGGCACAGAGACTCTTTGGTGGAGAAACATTCCAGAATCGAGCTCTTCTCCTTGTCTCTGACAACTTACCTTGCAAACGACACCATAAATTACCACTGCCAGAATGTCCGTGATTAGATTTTTCAATTTAGCGAGGATAGCCAAAAGCTGCCACTCATTTTTATTTTATTTATCTAAAGCAATTTTCACTTGCATACTGACCCTATGGGACTATATTAATAAGCATTAGGATTAAATGAAATTGCGAGGAGACGAGCGAGGAGGCATCTATTCAGCCACACTTTAACCAGGAGTGAAATCCCATTAGTTCCCTCTCGCCAAGTGACCCTGCTGAAAGCATTCAAAGTGGCAAGTCCAAGTCCTACAGATAGGATGTCAGAATGGCAGCACACTGTACATGTCAGCCAGGCCTGGTAGGATGTCTCCCCCGCCTCGTCCTGACGAGCTAGCCCTAGCCTGCCCAGGTGTGAAAAGCATGTTTTGTGTGTAAGACTTGGTGTCCTGTTAAACAGCATACCAGGTCGCTCACAGCAGTAAATGTGAGGTACTGTCAGCAGCCAGACATAGGCACTTGAGCAAATGGCTTACATTTATTAAGAGAACTTGGCCTTTTAGATGACTTGAAATGGATTAAGGCAGAGATCAGTTTATGCAGCCAAAAAAAAAGGAGATTAAGTTTGCTTGAGGAGGTCATGCAATAATGGTGTGGCCTCGAGTTACCAGCTGTTTCTTGAAGAAGAGTCCCAACGCGGGGATGTATTGATTCAACCATCAGTGGGAGGCAGCCGTCACCTCCAGGCTAACGCCAGCATCTCTAGCTGTTTGTCACAGACCTGCCTGCCTACGTTTCATACAGCATGGCTGTGATGGAGGTGGGGAAGAGCTCTCTCACTGAACCCACAAATCAGGAAGTGGTTCTCAAGACAAGGCATGCTCGGGAGTGATTGGAGTCTTTTGATTAACAAACTTTTCCATCTCGATCTCCTTCCCGGGCCACTTGTGGGACAATGTGACTGATTACTCTGGAGGGCCTGTACCCATGTGACGTCCTTCCAGACAGGATCATAAATACTTGTACCGGTAGGAGGTGGAAATCTTACCCTTGAAGTAACATACAACTCTGATGCAGCTGCAAGACCTGTGATCGAATTATACCTGTCAGTTATGTTACAAACTGTACATACCACTATGCCTCCCTGGTCTTTCGGTCGAACGGTTTAAAACACCAGAGAGAGAATCAGTCAGTCAATTGTGAGTATGTGTGCTATCAACCGTAATTAATACAACAAGGAAATGTACAGCAAAGAATTCCAATGAGTACATTGCAATGCCCTAAACCTTGTGTGAATGCATTCCAGTACCCATACCTGTCACCATAGATAACTGTCTGGTGGGGAAAACAATCTAAATTCAGTGATGGAAGAGGATTGATTCTTCTATGAGAATTCCACTTTGAGGCTTGAGGCAATTTAAGTGTGGTCCTACAACCTATTGACCATTCAAACTATTGATCTCTGTGAGATAGGTAGGTATTGACAACGTAATCTCCTGTAGAATATGTTGGAGGCTTCCACATTGCCCCTGCTGGTGAAAGAGGTCAATGTCACACAAGTGCTGCGCTATCCTGGCCCCCAGGACATCCCTACTGCATCACTGCATCCACAATCGAAACATCAGCAGAATATGAGCTGAGTATGAAAAGTGCACACACGTTCTTGTTGTTCTTATTGTGAGCAGTTGTTTACTGCATCCAATTTTATGGCATAGAACTGTCTTTGCTACGTGCAGTAAAGCAGTAGAGGTATCTCCTAAAATTACAAAGCAAATGGAGATCCCCTGCAATGGGACCCCCCCCCCCCTGTCCTCTGCTGTGTCCACAGCTCCTCCTGCTCTCCCCCCTGTCCTCTGCTGTGTCCACAGCTCCTCCTGCTCTCCCCCCTGTCCTCTGCTGTGTCCACAGCTCCTCCTGCTCTCCCCCTGTCCTCTGCTGTGTCCACAGCTCCTCCTGCTCTCCCCCCTGTCCTCTGCTGTGTCCACAGCTCCTGCTCTCTCCCCCCTGTCCTCTGCTGTGTCCACAGCTCCTGCTCTCTCCCCCCTGTCCTCTGCTGTGTCCACAGCTCCTCCTGCTCTCCCCCCTGTCCTCTGCTGTGTCCACAGCTCCTCCTGCTCTCCCCCCTGTCCTCTGCTGTGTCCACAGCTCCTGCTCTCCCCCCTGTCCTCTGCTGTGTCCACAGCTCCTCCTGCTCTCCCCCTGTCCTCTGCTGTGTCCACAGCTCCTGCTCTCCCCCCTGTCCTCTGCTGTGTCCACAGCTCCTGCTCTCCCCCCTGTCCTCTGCTGTGTCCACAGCTCCTGCTCTCCCCCCTGTCCTCTGCTGTGTCCACAGCTCCTCCTGCTCTCTCCCCCCTGTCCTCTGCTGTGTCCACAGCTCCTGCTCTCTCCCCCCTGTCCTCTGCTGTGTCCACAGCTCCTGCTCTCCCCCCTGTCCTCTGCTGTGTCCACAGCTCCTGCTGCTCTCCCCCCTGTCCTCTGCTGTGTCCACAGCTCCTCCTGCTCTCCCCCCCGCAGCTCACAAGACCAAATAGGGACATGGGATTTGCAATCAAATTATAGCTTGCAGGCAAGAAGAATAAAAACAGTGTAATTAATAGGATTTGCATATCATTATTATTCTCTGACAATGTCTGTAATGACCCCAGAGGGTATGAGAGCTCTAACAATGTTCACAGATGCATAAATTAGAGTTGGAACAAAACAGCTGCTTGGCCGAGGAACAGCAGAGTACATGAGAGAGCAATGGCCCTCAGAACGCACATGTCCCGAGGGTTAAAGGGTCGTGGGTTTACTAATTGAGCTTCATGGACTCACATGTATTGAGCTGTAGATGATGCTTTACTTTGAGGTGTCTGTAAATAGAACAAAACTGAAGGGTTTCAAAATCTACCTGTTGCTATGAGATACATATGTGAGCATACCCTAGAATTCAGACAGGCTCTTACTGAAGAAAACTTTGCACTTATCAGAAGCGTGAATATTATCTAACATGTCTGTAGCACTCTAAAGCTCTCAAACAGACCAAAGTTCAGAAAGAGAGTAGTTTTTTTCCCTCCCTTTCATCTGACGGTAATAACTATCAAGGTATTAATATACGTGCAGAATTAATTAAAAGCAGAGGTTGGGCGGGTTAGTATTAATCAATCATTTCATTGGCATTTTCAATGATTGCCGCTTCAGTCATTATCTCTTCCGGTCTGTAACATTTTGACATTGGAAATTTGTGGGTATTTGTGTAAAAACCCACATAAAGATTTAAATGGAGAATTAGGTTGAAGACAACAATGATGAGGGGCAGATGGAGACGGAGCTTTGATCAGAGTGAATGTAAGCCGGTGTGGAAATTGAATGCAAAGAATCTAAATAAAACTGACATACAAAGGAAATAAATAAATATTTTTTTTAAATAATTATATTGTCGGTAGGAATGATCCGTGCATGCGACATTATCCGTCTCAGGAACCGTTGCCAACATATTTAAATGTGGATGTGTATTCCAGTACCGACAGTTTGAAGTGTCAATCGTTCATAACCTGCATTTTTAGATTCCGCATTGAAAGACGGAATCTGTTCCCTGTGTTGTTTGTCTGTAAGTGGTTTTGACTGCTGGCAAATCGATGCAAGTGTGAGCTTTCCTGCGTGGAACGGGGGAGAGTGGGCCTGACAGAGGAGCGATCTGCTCCTGGAGCCAGACTTATAAGGACTTGAGGCATTTCAAGTCTCATAACAGGGTCCGTCGTTGATCGACATGTATCTCCTCTCAGCATGCAGGGCTGTCATCTTATTAAAACAATCTCCACCGTAATGCATCTTAGAATATTGGCCCTTTGTTGGCTGGGCTTTCAGGGAAAGCAGAGTTCGTTTGGGGGGCACCCTCTCATGGATGGTGTTGTCTCACTGCTGTGGAGCATCTCTGTGCTTCATTAGAATATGTGCCATGTCGACCCCTGCTACCTAGTTAGCTCTGTCTTTGTTATTTATTTTATTTTAATAGCCTTTAGTCTTGTTGGCCTTGCGCTCCCTAAGTAACCCATGTGAGCCATACGGATGTATCCCTCTGTGACATGATACGACATCTGGAAAAAAGGAACAAAAGCCATTTTGTTTCTGCTTTTAACTGCTCTCAGAAAACCATGGTAACCTGAGAATGTTTTTGTAACTGTCTATGTTACTGCATCACATCGAACTGAACATCAGGTGTCTCACGTTGGGAAACGACTTCACAGGAAAATAATGTTCATTCATATTAAATGAAAACTCTTTCATGCTTAGTTGATTATTAGTAAGTAAGGCATATACTTATAAAAAAACATGATTGCAAAATTGCATAAACGGTTCATACTTTACCAACTGAAAAATGATGCGCTCCAGTGACATTCATGTAAGTTTAAAATATGGTGCTGCCTTTAATCAGTTATCACAGATTAGGTAAATAACCACATGGTAATGCATAATAAATCACAAGCTTTTCAATTGACATCCAACTCTGGCTGTTTTTCACTGTGCATGGAATGAAAGTAGCCAATCTCTGTAACAGTAATTATCACCTGGCAGAGCTGTTTATATAACTCACAGCTTCAGAATAGTTGGGAACAAATGATAAATCATGACGATGTCTCCTGGTTGCTGTAAGAAGATTCATAGACTCCTCCAGCTTCTAAATTGTAAAACGGGAAGGTTTTGTAAAGGCAAACTTCATCTTTATAGAGTTTTTTTTTTTGTGTCTCTGTTACGTGATTGATGAAGGAAATCAAAGCACTGAGCCCGTCGCTCTGCCTGTGGTCGCTCTGCCTGTGGTCGCTCTGCCTGTGGTCGCTCTGCCTGTGGTCGCTCTGCCTGTGGTCGCTCTGCCTGTGGTCGCTCTGCCTGTGGTCGCTCTGCCTGTGGTCGCTCTGCCTGTGGTCGCTCTGCCTGTGGTCGCTCTGCCTGTGGTCGCTCTGCCTGTGGTCGCTCTGCCTGTGGTCGCTCTGCCTGTGGTCGCTCTGCCTGTGGTCGCTCTGCCTGTGGTGGCTGCTCTTGTATGTCGCTCGCTTCCAGTGCAGGTAGATGAAAGCTGTGGTGAGTAGCACTACACCCACCGTCGAGGTGCAAAAGGTGGGTCACATGACCCACCTGATGTCTCCACCTGATGCCTCAGAAGTGACCCTGTTATGCTACTTCCTGTTATGCTACTTCCTGTTGCCAGTTTGCAGCTCTCTATCTCTCTCTCAAGTGCATTTTGTCATCATGTGTTTTGTCAACTAGATGACAAAAAAAATTCAATATGTGGAATTAAATGTAATGGCTTGGTGTCGACACTTCAGATGGAACGGTAATATAGGCACCAGGATAATGCTGTGTGTTTACAAGGTATGAAACGTTATCCTGTCACGTGTTCATGCTTGTCTTTGCATACGTGTGCACTGGTTGTGTTAGCTGACTTAACCAGTTAAGACAGTGTACTGTTTTCCTTAAGAGACTGAGATTTAAAAAGTCTCCATTTGTACCCATAGGTGCTTTGAGGCCACTCTAAAGTTTCTTGTTTATTCATGGCTAATTGTCAATTTGTCATAAAGTGGTGACGTGACTGAGTTGAAGGGAAAGCAACAGGAAATGTTTTCGTCAATATCTTCTGAGACGTGTCCTTACTTCCGTCTTCAAGCTGAGACCAAAGTGCAATTATAATTGTCAGGTATTCCTGGTGGGAGGGCTGGTTATCGATAATATTTCAGAACCTGTTTCCTCTACACAGGATGAATAAACCCACAGATAGGAACTGTGTACACTTTTTCGGCAGGGTGGTGGTGTATTGGGAATTGGATATGATGCTGACTGGTGGCAAGCCACTCGTTTACTATGGAGATGTTGATGGTGACAGATGAGCGCTGAGGCAGGCAGGGGTGCACACTGCACACTGAAGCAGTACCCAGGAAATTGCAGTAAATCTGAGCGCAGCCGAGGTGTCAGCCTTGATGAGGCTGGAGCTGTCATGCCATTGGGCCATCAAACCAGTCTTTAGTTGACTTGGCCAATGGGCAGTCTGGGTCTAGTGAGCAGGAAGCCGATTCTCTGGAGCTCTGCGAGGAGAGTTGAGATGGGGACGACAGCACTGTTCCAGAACAACATTCATTAAATGTCAAGACCTCTCTTCAGACCCTCTCTTGTTTTATTTTTCTCACTGCAGGGCTGTATGTGTTCTTGTAATTCTTGTAGTTCTCTTAAAGCTACATTCACTGGAAGCTGAGATGATAACTTATTGTTTGAAATTAGGAAATGAGTAAGATGGTGAAATTCACACCACAGTATAGCTACTAGTTGTCAGTGGTGTTGATGGATGAATGAAATGTTCATGAGAGGTGGTCAGTTGCATGCAGGATGTTTTGATACATTCTAGTTTTGTTTTTATATAGTTATTTATTTTATATAGTTAAGTTGTTGTTTAGTACTTTAGTAGTAACATAACTATAGTTATACAGTTAAATGGTTATTTAGTTTTAGAGTTTTCAGAGGACCCAAGACTGAGCTTAGAGAGGGAATGGTATGAAAAGCGTCATAATGACAGTGGTGTCAAAGACTCAAACAGCTCGACTCAGAAGTGAGTTCAAGGAGGTGTGTGTAACCAAGTTTAATTAGTTTATCACGATATAAACCGTTTCATCAAATTGCTTGTTTTTCAGTGGTATCGCTGGCTGAAGGCAGTGTTGACGAGAGGACACCATTGACAGTTAATTTTTTAAATTCTGACTAGAGAAAAGGTTGCCATCATAAAACAAAATACCATAAGCTTGGTACTAAGTGTTCCCTCCCGCTCGGCTATGACCCTCGTGTGTGATGATGTCACTCAACAGATCCCCACATCATTTACATTTACATTTAGTCATTTAGCAGACGCTCTTATCCAGAGCGACTTACAGTAAGTACAGGGACATTCCCCCCGAGGCAAGTAGGGTGAAGTGCCTTGCCCAAGGACACAACGTCATTTTGCACGGCCGGGAATCGAACCAGCGACCTTCTGATTACTAGCCCGACTCCCTCACCGCTCAGCCACCTGACTTCCTCCTCGTGTGTGATGATGTCACTCAACAGATCCCCACATCAAACACAAGAGGAATTATATCCTTGATTAATCGCCACAATTACAGGCGTCTGGAGATTGATGGGTCCTCTGTAGAATTTACTTTGGCTGCCAAGCGCTTCAAAGATTCGCGAAGAAGCAGGAAACAGGATCAGAGGTGCGATCCAGAAGCTAGCGGCTGTCTCATTGAAGCCACCTCTTGGTATTCCTGCCACATCCAGGCAGAGAGGGAAGTCTGTGCCAGCCTCCACCCAACAGGGTAGACAGGCTACACTGAGGAGCTCAAACACGTCTCTGAACCCAGAAATCTGGGCTAAATCTGCTGCCCTCCCCCTCGGGGCAAATGCAGGCCTTTATCAGGGCTGAACACAGTGGGTAGGAAGACGTTTGAAGGCTACCTTTTGCTTTGAAGAGGAGAGAAAATCATGAATGAGGATACTGCTTTTAGCAGCTGGTAAAATGGAAAGGAAGGATTCAGGGATTGGAAGGTTTTTAGTTTCTCCTAAACTACTGTATCCTTTCGCCCTTGCCTATTGGTCTCCATTTAACCCAGTCATGATAAATTAACCTTTGAACTGTCCTACAAGAAAGGAGATTACAAAACTCTGATAAAGCATTCTTGTTGTGAGTCATATTTGAAAACAGAATTTCCCTGTCAGTCCAATTTATTCAGTGATTTCTTTTTTTTGTTGTGTTTGTGCCTTTTTCAATCTGTAATTATGTGTCATGTTATTGCTTGCAAAAATACCTGCACATAGTACCTCCTGGGAAATGAGACAGTGAAGCTAAACATAGAGACACATTAGCATAAATACATTCTTTGTTTAAGTGGATATTCACCATCTCCACCTTGCAAAAAAAAAAAAAAAAAAATCTACATAAAAATTCTGGTGTGTATCTCTGTTTGTATGATTGAATTGTGGAGCCGTGGTCAACATCACACGGAGAGAAGGGAGATCTAATAAGCGGAGCCTCTGTGAATTATGCAGCGCTGGTGTGAGTGGCTATCTGTGTTGCTCAGGCTCGCCTGGGAGGGAGCGTGTTTGATTGCGGTGCTTTTTTGATGGCTGTGTCCATCACTCTCCAGCTGGACTCACTCTTCCTAATAATCATCCTGTGAGCAGCAGTCCCCAGAGAGCTCCTCTATCAACCCAGATTGAGAGCTGCTCGCTAGATGGGGATGTCTGGGGATACATGTTTGTGTGTGTCTGTGTGTCAGTCTGACGGAGAGACAGATTCGGGCAGATTGATCACGACTGTCCATCTTGTTTGCGCTGCTTGTCGCTTGTTCAGCATTTTTGACCAAATCAGACGGCCTGTTCCCTCCTCCGGACTCTTCACATGCTTTCCTACATGTCACAGATGCGTGCGTTTGCTACTAGTGAGTGTGTTTTGTTCAGCGTTGTACGCTGACATGTTCTTGTAGATCAGGGAAGAAGGGGTCAAGAGAGAGGAGACTGGATTTTCAACTGTGCAAACTTTGTGTCCCCAGAGTGTAGGAATGTTGAATGATGCAGAATGATGAGTGCTGTAATTGTTTCCAACTTGACTCCAGTGACATTGCAGCACTTACCCCCCAGATTAAAATACATCAATATTCTAGACACAGAAGAGAAGCAGACACACAATGTTCCTGTTTCAAGCACACCTCATTCTCCTAATCTTTCCTTTAAATGCACTTTTAAGAGCCCCTTCAGTCTGGAACAAGTGATGAGCCTTTTCAATCAATTTAAAACTATCTCCACTGGTACTTAGACTGTCAGGGACAGTGACCTGGAGGTTAGGATGGACACCGTTACTGCCCTGTATGAGAGATTCAGACAGGGAATAGTGAACTCCCAACTCCAATAATGATATGCATGGACCTAGAGAAAATCAAATTTTTCTTCTCTTTCAGGAAATGAGGTAAGGCTCTATCTGATACAGTTTCAGTCAACATGAAATGAAATGACGCCCCCAGAAATCATATTAACTTGTGGGATAGCTCATAAATAAAGAGACACTGGTATCGATATTCAGTTTTGTATGTTTACTTGGATATCTAAAGAATGCAGATTAATTTTTTAGCTAATTTTTCCTCATTTATGTTTGCTAATAAAGTCATATATCAGAATAATCTGTGTATAATCTCAGTGATGCATGCTACAAGGATTCCTGTGGCACCAAACATGGCAGGTGCACAGGCCTTATACAGGCACCCACACAGCACTGTTCTAGAACCAACATAAACACTCCCCAAAACACAGATTTTGATAGCCTTAAGATTGACCAATATACAAACATTCTGAAGTTGGCTGTTGCGTTAGCGATCAAGTGCACTGTCCTAAGCAGAAGCTCAACAGTCAACATATCAACTAACCAAGATAGCTAGTTACCCTAGAAACAAAATGCTAGCTAGCAAACAATGTGAATCTTTTGTTTTGCAATGGCTAGAACATATAATAGCTACCAAGGGTAGCTAGGCATTGAGTTTCATCATAATGTCGATTTTTTTTCAGACACATTTTAATTAGACCATTAGAAACCTGAAAATGATTGAATGTGTGTTTAAGACATTCTCCTGTTTTGTTCTTTGTGTCATTCGTATTTCCGGCACTTTCCCTGGATCGTGGCAACCACTGACCATTTAAATGTAAGTGTCCAAAATCTCAAATAATCTGCAGGATGATAGCAACATGCTGTAGGTAATGCTGGCCCATGCTGGCCCACGCTGGCCCATGCTAGCCCATGCAGCCCATTATGTCAATATTGTTGCCTTTGAACTATCTTAACTAAGCTAATTTAATATCCATATTAATATGTTCCTTGCGTATGATAGTTCTGATCAATATTGGTAGTCATAACATTGACAGCACACGTATCTCAGTTCAGTTTGATGGCTACCATCTCACTGTTTACCATTTAACTATACATTATTTTAAAAGTATTATTAAGTGTCACATTTAGGATACTGGAGAATATATTCTCTAATATTTCTCTAAAATGCTTTTCATGGATGTTTAATTTTGTCTATATCATTCATTTCTCTCAACAAGCTATAGAGAAGGTCGCCACCGTTTGGCATTTTAGATTTAATTGCAGAATAAACCTATTTTCCTCAATCTATTGTGCTAAGACCATGTGTAGAGACAAGCTCAGCTCAGGTACCTTTATATAGCCTAGTGTTCTCAACCTTCATGTATGGTGTGCGCCTGAAAGCATATATACTGGAAATCAAATTGCTGCATCCCTTTGAAATACTTTATTTTTCTCTCTTTCTCAACTCCAGTTTCAATCTCACGCCTCCTCCAGCTATCATCTCTGATGACCTCAGAACACCGTCACTCCTCCTGTCTTCCCTCTCCCGTCTGATAGCATCTGTTCATTGCCCTTCTATCCAACAAGCTTCATCACAGAGGAACAGAGTCTCAGTAGTAATGATGAAAGTCACTCATTCCCAACTCTCCGGGTTTCAACAACCTGCCCTTCTCATCAGCCCATCTTTAGGTGGAGCAGGCCTGCTCACTCGAGCAGATGGAGGTTCCCCTCACACAGTTCTACACCAGCATCTCTGAACCTCCTTGTGTTTCCTGCTCCTAGTCTGGTTGCTCGGAGACGAAGGTCACGGTAACGAGGAGCGTGTGTTGGTAAGAGCTCCTCAGAGCTGATCATTAGTGGTGACATAGCCCCTGTGTTACTGACAGTGTCCATCAGACTACCTCATCCAACCGTATCATTAGCATTCTCGTAGTTTACATCCAGAGCGACTTACAGTAAGTACATTCTCCCCGAGGCAAGTTTGTATTTTATTTGTATTTTTTTACCTTTATTTAACCAGGCAAAGATCATTAAGAACAAATTATTATTTCCAGTGATGGCCTGGCAAAAAGGAAAAAAATCTGGTTAAAAAGCACAACGGCACACAACCACAGCAGTACAGACATACAGGAAAAAAAGCAGGTTAAACAAACCAAGGCGTTAGTAATATATGGACTCAGGGGGGATAAAAAAACAAAAAAAACAATACAGATATTATTTACAACAACCACAATCAAGACACAGACTGAGACTGGCAGGTATGAACAAAGGATACAGGCAGGAGAAAACTAAGCAGGCAACATAAGTACAACAGGAGGACAAAACTAGGCAGTTGGCAACAGACAAAAGACAAACCATGGGGATAAATCGACAAGATACTCAGGGGAGGGTTTAAAAGGTGAGAAAGCATTAACAGGATTCAGTGAGGATGAGTGAAATTGTTTCTTTGAAGGCAGGGATGGAAATGAGTTTGTCCAGTTGGAGGTGTTTTTGCAGAGCATTCCAGTCAGAGGCGGCAGCGGACTGAAATGATGCAAGACCGAGGGTGGATTTAAGTTTGAGGATTTTAAACTGGATATGGAGAGAGTAGGGTGAAGGGCCTTGCCCAAGGACACGTCATTTCGCACGCCAGGAATCGAACCGGCAACCTTCTGATTAATAGCCTGACTCCCTAACCGCTCAGCCATCTTAGATACAGAGCTGCTGAAGCTTAGTCACAGGATACAAGAAGGCTTTTATTCTGTCTGCATCAGCTTTAATGACCCACACTTAAGACAAAGGTCGAACGTATTGTGACTTGTGTTTCTTTATTCGTTATGTTTTTATGGGGCAAGGATTCCTGCCGGGTTTCAAACCCACACCCGCATCGCGATTTATTTCTTGCACACATCACAAGCCATCAGATACCCTGTGCATTCCATAACAGGAATACTAAGATTACTACTTAACACAACCTTCACTAATTGTCTATTTATTGTCTTGTCCATGTGTAATTAAAAGACCTCGATGCAACAAATGGCTCATTAAATAATGAGCTTCAACTGTGATGCTGCAGGGTCTTCATTCCTTACCATCTACTACCCCCTTGTGGGTCAAAATATATTGGCGTAATTCCAGTCATCACCAATTTCAGATTCTATTGCATTTTAACAAAAATGTTCCTTTTTACATAATTGTCAGTCATGGAGTTTTTTTTTTTTTTTACATTTAGCAGACGCTCTTATCCAGAGCGACTTACAGTAAGTACAGGGACATTCCCCCGAGGCAAGTAGGGTGAAGTGCCTTGCCCAAGGACACAACGTCATTTTGCATGGCTGGGAATCGAACAAGCGACCTTCTGATTACTAGCCCGATTCTCTAACCGCTCAACCACCTGACTCCCACTTATACCAAAACAGAAAGGAAACTACTTGAAGAAAGTCACAGTATAATGATCTGCGGTGGCAGCTAGAGTCATGGTTATAATTTATACCATGACTACATTTACATTTATGCATTTAGCAGACGCTTTTATCCAAAGCGACTTCCAAGAGAGAGCATTACAAAAGAGCATAGGTCACTGATCATAACAACGAGATAGCCCCAAACATTGCAAGCAGCCAAAACATGAAGTATACATTGTGAAAAACCAAATAAGTGCCAAGGGGAAGAACCATAAGAGCATGCAGTTAAACAAGTTACAATTAAACAACATGAAACTCAAAAAAGTGCAAGAGTGTACCTGTAAAGAAGAAGACAAAAACAACAGTCAACAGTAAAATATTTCACAGCGAGTACAAGAATTTAAAACCGTCACAACTAACCAACAGGAGCAACAAGTCTCTCAATACGAGTCATTGTGATCCTGGAGGAAATTAACATCAGGTCCAGCCAAGCATTCCTGACTAACCTCTTGTGATGATTAACCGGTGATTATATAACACACCCAGTGTTTATCTCTCTCTTGCTACAAGGGGAAGGGTGGTGATCTGTGGATCCCAGTTAAACTACTGTTACACTATTCATGTAACAGTCAGGAAAGGGGAACACCCTATTGTACTGTTTAAAAGAAAGGTCTTGGTTTTGATCAAAAACACTCTCAAGAAGTGTGTAATCTATTGGAGGATTACAAGCATCTATTCACAGCAGGGACATGTTTGTTAGACATTACTACCTTGATATGTTTGTTTCATGGCTAATATGCTTGTCTAAATATAAATTAAAACTCAATGTTGCATATTTTGTAGTATTACTAACAGAGAGAGTAATGTATCACTGCAGAAGAGCCACTGGCAGTGTCCTACTGTTGTAGCTCAGCATAATTCTTCATTCCCAGAATATTTCTTAAAGAACTATAGTGTGGTGTATTAGATAGGGGAAGTGAGGACTGAGTTGAGAGTCTGTATGATCGCAGGAACCTTGAACGTCTGTAGCTTGATTATCTAAAGATCCGAGCTGGATCGTGATGAAGGTGAAATTTGCCTGATGTATTGCTCAGGAATCAGAGACTTGCAGCGTCATGTGGATGAGCATTTGTAACGCTAATATAATATTACTAATCAAATATATAAAGGCGCTTGCCCATTGAACTGGAGTCAGCATGGAGCCATGGACCGCCACCGGCCAATGCTTTAGCATTTTCACTACACTGCTCTAGCATTCACCGCCAACGTGGCTGCCTACGGGCATTGTAGCGTGCGCCGTCAATGCGCTATGCAGTGGGATAATAAATATCCTATCAGGGCATTTGAATTTTAGTCCACTGGGCCTTCCATAAAATTGTGCCAAAGCTGCCAAAGGGCACTACCGTCGCGTGCTCCGCCTATGAGCACTGCACGTAAACACACCGCATCAGTTTTTTCTATTAGGTCGACGTAGTATGCGTGGCCAATATATACTGTGACCAATTTGGTCCATGAGATAATGCGCTGTCATTTAAATTTTGGGAGAGACAGGAGGAAGCTTACGCTCACGCCGTCTCTTGACGTCAGTTTTGAGGCAAAGAAGAAACAAAAAGACAGTAAAATTACATTGAAACAAGAAGATGAAAGAACTTCGGTGCTTGGTCTACTTTTGCATCTATGTTTCGGTAACAGCATGGGATCTCACTTTGCTCCACACCAACGATGTGCATGCCAGAGTTGAAGAAACAAATATCGATTCGGGAAAATGCACTAAGGGGTCGTGTTTTGCTGGTGTGGCGAGAAGATTTTCTAAAATAAAAGAAATCCGTAGCAGAGAGCGGAACGTGATGCTTCTAGACGCTGGTGATCAGTTTCAGGGAACTGTTTGGTTTAATTTTTACAAGGGTGCGGAGGCTGCACATTTTATGAATAAACTCGGATACGATGCAATGGTAAACAATTTATGTCCGTTAGACACGTGATTTTTGTGTAGTCTAAGATGTAATACGTTTTAAGAGAATTACCATAAGTTTCAAAAATGTAACATTTAAGAAAATATTTAAGTAGTAAAACGCATAGACAGCTAGCTATCATAAGACTTATATCAATATAATTTTGTTTGTTTAGATGTTTGCCTCTGAAGTATCGGTGGATCTCCCTCTTTAGACTGGGTGCCATATTGTTTTACTATTTACAATATTGAAAGTACAGTTTGTTTTCTTAGCAATTTCCAGGGAATTCCGCATGGAATCGTTGACGTCCGATGGGAGGTACCTGAGGTTAAAGACTAGTCTAGACAGATGCTCAAATCCCCATGTTCCATAGATGGAACACAAACACAAATGGAGAGTTGGGCATCATTTGTTTTTGTGTTTTAGGCTCTTGGGAATCATGAGTTTGACAACGGAGTGGAAGGACTGATCAAGCCGTTCTTGCAACATGTGCAATGCACTGTTCTCAGTGCGAACATCAAGCCAGATGACAAACTAGCTCCGCAAATGAGCGGTCATTTCTTCCCGTTTAAGATACTTGAAGTAGACTCTCAAAAGGTCGGTGTGGTGGGCTATACGTCACATGAAACCCCTGCTCTGTCACAGCCAGGTACAGTAGATATCAATCACCTGTTTGTCTTTATGCCAGTGTGCTTCTGAAACTAGTTCAGACTTTGATCTGTTCAGTACTCTCCTTGCTTCTGTGTGGGTCTTTCCTTACATGGAGGCCTTTTAGTGATGCAGTAGTGTCGTTTATGTTTGCTACAGGTCCAAATGTACAGTTTCAGGAGGAGGTAAGTGCCTTGCAGATTCAGGTGAACAAACTACTGTCTCTCGGAGTAAACAAGATCATTGCCCTTGGCCACTCTGGTTTTGCTATGGACCAAGAGATTGCCAGAAGGGTTAGTGGTGTGGATGTGGTGATCGGAGGACACAGCAATACTTTCTTATATACGGGTAGGTCTTGCTTCACCATAGTCTGTTTTTCCTCATAACAAATGTTACCCCACAGAAAAAACTGAAAACAGTTTTTCAAATGTCAAATCTCACTTTTGGATCTGACTGTTAAAAGTATGACAAATAAAGATAATGTTCACAAGTATA
Source organism: Thaleichthys pacificus (assembly GCA_023658055.1). Classification (NCBI taxonomy): domain Eukaryota; kingdom Metazoa; phylum Chordata; class Actinopteri; order Osmeriformes; family Osmeridae; genus Thaleichthys; species Thaleichthys pacificus. The sequence continues at coordinate 17,853,914 of CM042869.1, read as the reverse complement.
AACAATTTTGCCTTTTTTATCTGTTGCAAAAGTTACAGGTTTCTTTGTATTTGTTTCAACCAAGCTTTGTTTTTTTGAAATATTAATTAAGAACCAGGAATCTTCAACTGTATTTAAAAAACCAACAACCCCAGTTTGTTATGACAGGACAGGCTCCTTCCTCGGAGGTCCCAGCTGGGCTCTACCCTTTCATGGTGAAATCTGAAGATGGACGAGATGTCCCTGTTGTGCAAGCCTACGCTTTTGGGAAATATCTGGGTTACCTCAAGGTGACCTTTAGCGATACTGGCGACGTCCTCAAGGCCACAGGCAACCCTATCCTGCTGGACAGCACAGTACCAGAAGGTTGGAACGGAGCTCTTAATTTCCATATTCATCTGAATGTGTGTGTATGTGGTCTTGCAGATAACTTGACCTTCGTTTGAATTCCTCTTAAGATCCTGATATTCTTGCTGACGTCCAGGAGTGGAAGAAGAACCTGGCTAACTACTCCTCCCAGTATGTGGGTCAAACCCTGGTCTACCTCAACGGCACGTTTCAAGAATGTCGATTTCGCGAATGCAACCTGGGTAATCTGATCTGTGATGCCATGGTATGTGCTAGAAAATGCGTCTCAAAGAAAACAACCAGGAACTTTTGCATACTGTAATACTTCTGTATACTTATCGTCATGAAACCATCATTTCCCACTGTAGGTACACCACAACATCAAATATGCAGATGAGCTCCAGTGGAATCATGTTAGCTCCTGCATCCTCAATGGTGGAGGCATCCGAACATCTATCGATGAACGCAGTCGAAATGGTGCGTCCGCGTGTGTGTGTGAGAGAGAGAGAGGAGAGGAGAGAGAGAGAGGAGAGAGAGAGGAGAGGAGGAGAGAGAGAGAGAGAGAGAGAGAGAGAGAGAGAGAGAGAGAGAGAGAGAGAGAGAGAGAGAGAGAGAGAGAGAGAGAGAGAGAGAGAGAGAGAGAGAGAGAGAGAGAGAGAGAGAGAGAGAGAGAGAGAGAGAGAGAGAGAGAGAGAGAGAGAGAGAGAGAGAGAGAGAGAGAGAGAGAGAGAGAGAGAGAGAGAGAGAGAGAGAGAGAGAGAGAGAGAGAGAGAGAGAGAGAGAGAGAGAGAGAGAGAGAGAGAGAGAGAGGAGGGAAGGAGGGAGAGTGTTAAAACAATCCAAAATGTTTGTCTCTTCAGGTTCCATCACGATGGAGGACCTTATCGCTGTCTTGCCGTTCGGAGGCACCTTTGACATGGTACAGATGAAGGGAACCACGCTGCTGAAGGTTTTTGAGCACTCGGTCAGAAGATATGGAGGCGGCACAGGAGAATTCCTCCAGGTGTCAGGTAGCCCACTGAGGTTCAGCTCCTCACTCATACATACATTATCCTCAAAAGATAACAGTCGGACAATACTGTACAGAGCGGACTGTAATCGGTTTCGACTTTGTACAGATTGATTATAAAAGCAGACATTACAATGCGATCGACACAAACTAATTATTAATTTACCGTGCATACCTCATCTGCGCAACTGTTTTTATTGTAACTTGTTTAACTGCATGCTCTTATGGTTCTTCCTTTTGGCACTTATTTGGTTTTTCACAATGTATGCTTCATGTTTTGGCTGCTCGCAATGTTTGGGGCTATCTCGTTGTTATGATCAGTGACCTATGCTACTTTTGTAAAGCTCTCTCTTGGAAGTCGCTTTGGATAAAAGCGTCTGCTAAATGCATAAATGTAAATGTACCATTGTTTAAAAGGTTTAACCCTTGTGTTATCTTCGGGTCATTGTGAACCCCCCACGTGTTGCGACAACTTTTCCTCATACAAAAAAAAAGGAAAAGCATTTTCTTTTAACCATCAGTCTGTCTCACACCCCCCACAGCGCAAACGTAAAAAGAAAATGCTTTTTATTAGTTTTCGTATTGGGTAAAGTTGTCGCAGCACAACGATGGGTCGTTGTGAACCTTCGGGTCATTGTGACCCGAAGGCAGCACAAGGGTTAACTCATTTCTACCCAAAAGGTTTCCATGTGGAATACGACACGTCAAAGGCTCCAGGCGAGCGCGTGAAGAGCGTCAGTGTCCTGTGTACAAGCTGTCGTGTGCCCATCTTTGAAGCCCTGGATCCCAACAAGCTGTACAAGATGGTCCTGCCTTCATACCTGGTGGAGGGAGGAGACGGCTTCTCTATGATTAAGGAGGAGAGGCTGAAACATGACAGTGGTATGGGGTTTTATTCACCATGAAAGTTTGCACAGACAAGGAATTTACTTTGGCCGAAAGATACCGACCGAGGCAGCCATTATCGGCGCCATCTTGAAAGATTTCAGCAGAAACATGAGGAGAGGAGAGAAAAAGTAAACCCCCAGACTATGCTCCTAGAGGAGTACAACAGTGGGAACAGGAAAAAACAACTCGGCACATAGGCACATACATTGTGACTACAAGAGTCTCACTGCAGCGCTCTACAGGGGATTTGTTGTTCCAGCAACGGCCTTGGCCAAGGCCTGTGCTGGGTACGGGGCCGAAAGCAGATTAGATTGGGGTTGTGGTTTGGTCGAGTAGCCGCATTCAATTTCCACGTCTACACATTATGGTCTTCAAGTCGAGCTAATCAATTCCATGTTTCTTTCTTCGGAGAGTGACGCGGAGAGAGTCTCTCGAGTATATACAAGACAAGACAATACGATAGAAGCCAAGCAGGGAAGGTCAGGGGAGGGAGAGATAAATGCGACCGCCTTCGAGAGCCAAAATAATTACTTGTTGTGACTCAAAAGTTCCTCATAGAAACTTAAGTGTCGAGTCATAACTGTTGTATTCGTTTTAACAAGGAGAGGTATTTTATAAACCATTGTTTTTGTGTCACACCCAAAAAATATTTAACAGTTCTGTGTGTTGCATATTTTCTGTGCTTTTTGATACTGTGTTGACAGGACAGTTTAGTAAACTGTTAAATCTAGAAAGTGTGTAACTCTGCTTTAGGTGATCTGGACATTGCTGTGCTGGCCAGCTACATCTCAGAAAGGAAGAAGGTGCACCCTGCAGTGGAGGGAAGAATCAGGATGTTCAGCTCGTCCAGCGGGGGATCTGGGTCCAGTGGAGGATCTGGGTCCATGTTTCAGCTGATTCTGGTAGGGCTGCTCCTGACTCAAAGCCTCTAACGTTTTATCTAATTTGTTTACAAAGCTCACTTTCAAATAGTTTCTTAAAATCTGTGTAGAATATATCATAACTATGACCATGTCTGCGTCATTAGGATACGAGTCCAGAAAAAATCCCACTAAATATTTATGGGCGTAAGAGGTAGGCATGTCTCTTGAAGCTGATTCTTAAATATTTAGAGAGCTATACCTATTTGTTGCAGCTTTACTGTTAAAAGGCAAGAAATCATAAATTGCTTACCCAATGTCCTTTTTTTTGTTGCTTGAAATTTAAAAACATGTAGAAAGTTTATCGCAAGACCCATGTATGTGTGTTACTTGTGAATACCATGCATGTGAACAATTTTGTTCTCTGCATTACATTTAAAAGACCCTCAAATGAAATATTCCTATCTGTGACTGTGTTTAAGCATAACGTGGTGAATGATATGTTCATAGACACAGTTACAAAGTTATAAAGTAACTAAACAACTTTGATAAGACTGCTTGGAAACAAATGTTTTTCAGGAACCAATAAGAAAGAGGAGGCAGACTTAAAGTCAAGGAAGCAAAGTGTATTTTATGGCACTAATAAAATTCATAATCACATGCTACAATGTAGTAAAGGATAAAATAACCATTGTCAAATCCTAATTAAATTATTAAATTAAATGTATTTTGGACAGACTATCTACTGTGTGGTGGTCTGTACTGTAGTGTGTCTGTAAAGAATGGAATTAATGTCCCTCTCTACCCCCTGTTTGAGATTGTTTCTCACAGGGCGTTATGGGAAACCTTTCAGAGGACGTCTCCTATGTGGCCTGATCTCACACACACAACACACTTTCATTCTCAGGGGGAAGTCATTAGTCTCCTGAAGGCTCTCATGGCTCCAGTAGATCTGTTGTGCTGCTGTTTTACCAAATTCTTGACATCATTAGAGAAAAACTGGATTGACTGAGATTTGAGATTGAGATTTTGAGATTTGGGAGTCAGGTGGCTGAGTGGTAGAGAATCGGGCTAGTAATCAGAAGGTCGCTGGTTCGATTCCCGGCCGCGTCAAAATGACGTTGTGTCCTTGGGCAAGGCACTTCACCCTACTTGCCTCAGGGGGAATGTCCCTGTACTTGCTGTAAGTCGCTCTGGATAAGAGCGTCTGCTAAATGACTAAATGTAAATAGATGGAAATTGTAGCAGGTCATAGTCCGGACACTGACTCATTTTGGATTTGAGAAGCATTTCATAAGAGGGAAGCATTACCGGTTTACTTCTGTAAAAACAGACGTGTTCCTCTAATCAATGTCACTCAATACGAGAAGTTTAACTTATATCACAAGTGCAGACGTGACAACTCAATCAAATCAATAAATATACTTTATTAGTGGATTACTTTACATTGGAATGTTGATATGGTCCCAGGGACATCAGCATTTGTTAGTGTACTGCAACTCCTTTTAGCTGAGGAACCTATGAACCTATGTTCCTCAGCTAAAGCAGCTGTGCTTTAGATTCATTCACTCCCGTGACCAGATTCACTCTGTCCACCAGTCTGTGGATTCAGATTCACTGTGTCCACCAGTTTGTGGATTCAGATTCACTCTGTCCACCAGTCTGTGGATTCAGATTCACTCTGTCCACCAGTCTGTGGATTCAGATTCACTCTGTCCACCAGTCTGTGGATTCAGATTCACTCTGTCCACCAGTCTGTGGATTCACTCTGTCCACCAGTCTGTGGAGAAAAGAAACAGCTGTGTCAGTCCACAGCCAGCACAGTAAAATCTATTGAAGCTGAGAATCCTTTCAGCTTGGTTAATCCTTCCATAAATGAACAATAATAGAATTAGACGATAATACAATTAGACATATCTATTTACCGATGACTTGGAAAATAAAACAACACAGACCAATATTGTAAAAACATTTTCACCTTGTTGAGCTCTGGGAAGAGCTCCTGGATAGCAATATCCAGCAGAACGTAAGTCATCTAATGAGACCACACAGAAACACGAAACATTAGTTTTGGTTTTGATACCATTAGATGCTGGTGACATCCTCTTCAACGTGCTCCCATCTTACCTGCTTGTTGAGCAGTGGCTGCTGAAAACCTTCAAACAGAAGCTTAATGCCTTCAAACTTGGCCTCCTCGCCGATACACTTAACCACCATGTCTGCAGAAGGTAGACAGACAACAAAAATCTAGTCCCAGCAGCTTCAAATACAGGAAACTGAAAAAAACACTTGACCCAAAACAGAACTCTAGAGATCTACTCTCTGATCTACCAGGTTCAATTGACAGACATCCAAGTGTGAGAGGGGTAGTTTAAATAAAGGCATGATTACTAGTGCTAGTACTTAAGAGGGATTAGGAGCTACTAATGACATCCAAAACGATGTCTAAGCACATTAATCCATCGCCCACATCAACCTGGGCAAAGCTCAGAACATCTACATATTACATAACACACAATGGAAGAATGGAGGGGAGAAAGGAAAAGAAAAAGGTTTCATTTGAACCTGGCAAGTATCTCCTCATCTCTTCAAAGGTCTGTTTGGCTCTCCTCTGCTTGTCTTCTGTGTAGTGTTCTTCACTGTTCTCACAGAACACGGCATCTGAGACAAAACCTCACCATTAGTCTGAGGCACCTGAGGGTCTGACAGAGGAGGGCACTACAAGGATTCATTAGGACCACACAGAGTGACAGGTCACAGTAAAACAGTTCTATTGTCTGGGCCTCGGGCTAGATGGAAGGGAACAAGAATAATATTAACACCGACACTCTGAAGTGCTCGAGTGGGCGATTATTGAATGCCCCCGTTCCAACATCTTTCACGGGATAATATTCAAACCGCTTTACTGGAGTTACACCACACACCTCTGAGGTCCCTGGTGCTTGAGAGGGATGCACATGTAACAGACGTGATCTTGCAAGCTTCGTCAGAGGCATACGGGCCCCACCGGGAGTCGAACCTACCACCTCTGACTTCCCAAGCGCCACCACTAACAACTACGCCAACGAAAAGCTAGAAATTCTTGACGCCGGTGGCCTGTTACATACTTGAAGAGTGAGTTTCATCACACACCGGCTACAGACCACCCACCTCTGAGCTGGGTGATGAGAGACACCAAACGGTGCTCCTGGAGAACCCTTTCCAGCTTCATCTGCATGTACTGGTCCATGTACGCCTCGAAAGTGTTCTTGAACAGGATCCGCGCTCCTGAGAGGATGTGATGCAACCATTCCGGCATGTGGAACACTATGCGACCTGCCAGGCAACACAACTGTAGTGAGAAGCAGGTTCACCAACATAACTCCCCACATTGATTACGTGATTAAAGTTGTGATCTGCTCCTGTGGAGATTAACGATTTTGACCCTTTAGGACTCGGATCTTGTTAAAGTTCACCCTAATGGTCAAATCCAACTACAAACCAAAGTGTTTGGATCACTTACCCACATACATCATGTAATCATACATTCCCTCAACTGTGGTCACTTCCATAAAGTAGTTCTGGTTGTGCTTCCTCTCCGCACTCTCAGACAGATTTGCGTTGTTCCCAAACAGGTTGTTGATGAGCTATAAACGAGGATATGAGCATCAGTCATACAAGCTCCTTCTCAATCATCTACTGTACTTTATGAATGCGCTATTTGTACGTCACTTTGGGTCCAAGCGTTTGCCGAAAGAACAAAAATGTAAATGTTGAGCCAGATGTAGAGTCACAACAGATGATCAGTTTGTGAACAGGGAGTTGGATAAGCTGGTGGTTGATGACTCGCCTTCTTATCGTACTGGGCTGTGGGGCTGAGGATGGTCAGTTCTGGTCTGCTGGGTTTGGGCTTGGGCGACTCGCAAGAGTTGAAAAAAGACTGGATGAATGGTTCCAGATTCTGCCCTTTCTGTAACGAAGCACAGAGAAAACAGACCATGTGGAATAGAGTTGTGTTTCAAATCAAGACTCAAATTCATGTTTTTCATGCCAAACAGAGATACTGTACTTGTTTGCCTACCTCTTTCATAAGCTTTCCAGGAACAGACTTGAAAATTTTACCTGCGGTTTAACAATCAGAGATAAAAAAAAAAATTAAAAAGAAGAAAATACACAAATCAATAATTCTCAAATGAATTGTCTTGGGGTTGTGCTGAACTGTACAGAGACGTCTTACCCAGATTAACATCAGGCAGCATCTTGTCCAGGAACTGAGATTCCATACTGTGTGGGGACAGGAAGTCAGCAAGCAGCTGGCTGTTACTCAGCTCTGGGTGCTGCAGGAGCCTCTGGATAAACACACAAGCAAGGAAACGCCTCCAACAATAAGCACGTACAGTACATCAACATTCACACAAACAGCCATATTTACTGTGCTCTGGTGGGAATATACCTGCAAATACTCCTCAAACTCCTCCCTCTTAGAAGACAAGAACTCGACATTCTTTGGTCCAATTATTCTTTTGGAAGGAAGCTGTGCGTCCGCAAACGACCCTGTGTAAACAAATGACAGTTTGAATTCAATTCAGGACCACATCTGTTAAGAGAAAACAGACTGTGCGGAATGGAGTTGTGTTTCAAATGAAACACGATCATGTTTTTCATGCCACAGCCAGTCAAAACTGAATTTGTTTGCTGGGTTATATAAAAGGGATTATAACCACTTACCATGGAATTCGGTGAGTTTCGATTCTAGCACGTAGAATTCGAGATATCTCCTATAGATGGACCACTTTTCAGTTTCATGCCCCACTGAATATAGAAAGAGAGGAAAACAGTTACTTAGCCTCACACAGACCACTCAGTCTTTTCCCTCCATTATTTGACACAGCTTCTTTTTGTTCCGGAACAAGGCTTCTCTCACCTTCCTTCCTGTCTTTGCGCTCCACGTCAATGCAGAACACTGGGACCCGCTCTCTCCTGGCCTCGTCGTCGTACAGATCCACGTAGGGGATGCAGATGCTCCAGGCCGACAGGTTCCTCAGGACCCCCGGGATGCTGGATGCTTCCGCAGGAGACTCATCCTCCACAACCACTGTGGCCTCCTCCACCTGCAGCACACCAGGAGACACGAGGAGGGATGGTGATGGACTTCCACTTTCATGTCCTCTGAGAGGCAATTTGTTGTACAGCACGGAACATACAGACACATAAAATACACGTCAAAGTAATACAACAATAATTTCAAGATCGTTTATGGCAGCCATCATAATATCCTCACAATCAGAGATGGGAAGTAACAAAGTACCTTTCTTAGGTATAATATAGTTTGTAGGTAGAACACAAATTAGATTACAAAATATATTTAAAAAGTTTGAAAAAATGTTTTGAAAAAAAAGCATTGAAAGGTTGAAAAAAAACATTTTTACCAAAACGTTTTGGGAAAAACATTTCTATAAAATTATTTAGATTTAAAAAAAAATAGTTTAGGATTAAAAAGTTGGAGAAAAACAATTCTGAGGAAGCACTCACCAGGTCTTCCTCTGCATCAACCATGGCATAGGAGGGCAGCATCGCCCCTTCCAAGGTGTTGCTCTTGAACACTCCTTTGATTCTACTTCCAATCCTGCTGATTCCAAATGTCTCCCCCCGCTTTGATATGTTTCTGTACAAACACACAGTGACATTGAACATGTAACCCACAGAAATACAACAAATAAACCAGAATACTGCTCTGATACCTTTCCATCATGTGCTGTGTGCAAATATATTTTGCAGAATGATTTGAGCCTACTTTTATATTTTGACTAGGGAGAGTAAACATGCCAATACATACAAGCTGAGACAGAAATACAAAGATGGACACATTCTACCAATGCAAGAAGCAACTACAACAGAAACACACAGGCAATGACTGGTACAGCTGCATATAGAACAAGCCCATGCTTATGGAAGTCTAAACAGAAGTCTTGGGTTTAAATGTTGAGTGCAGAAGTGCATGTTGATGTTGCCGGTTCGATTCCCGGCCGTGCCAAATGACGTTGTGTCCTTGGGCTAGGCACTTCACCCTACTTGCCTCGGGGGGAATGTCCTTGTACTTACTGTAAGTCGCTGTGCTAAATGACTTAATGTATATGTAGGAGGGATATTAGGCACAACCAATGTAGGTTGGAATAGGAGACAATGTCCCACAGCAGGTAACTGGTGCTCATTATACACAAGACAACTATGGTACAAAGTAGGACACCAGGACAGATCACAGACAGACAAAGAACATCAAGGGACAAGGAGAATTTCACAGTATGTGCATGACAGCCAGGTACAAGGTCATCTTTCTCCCCTTTACACGGAACATTCTGCGACTGAAGCTTACAGTTAATGATTTCTATGCCCTAGCATGAATATATAGTATGCTAGCTGGATTGAAAAATATAATGTCTACAGAAATACTGTAAAAAAAAAAAGTCTAAATTGTTTTTGACTGTGTCTTGAGGGTTAAGATGTTTAAGGATGTCAGGATAAGGGCTTAGTCAGCACATAATAAACATTCAAAACCCAAGCACTGACTCGCAAAAGCCCAACAGTTTAAGTAACTAGCTCCAAACTGTCAAAAACAGCAGTTTGTTTCCTTTACTGCTATCCAGGCAGTAACAGTTGCATGCAGCAAACCGGGCAGCCGAGAGACATTGACCTGCATCATGCCAAACATACTTACCTCATATCATCGAAACTCAGGCTATTCCTGGAATAACAGGCACAGTAAACCATACAGTAGGTTGCCAGGGGAAACACTGACAAAGGCTACAAATTGGCAGTTTTTTACTTTTAAATGCTGTGGCCATGAAATATGTTACTTATTCCAACACACACAAAACAAGCTCCATTCTAACTGTGGTTACCAACCTGCTCATTCTGGAATTCCTGGTCGGAGACTCCACCCCTCTGAGGAGGTGCCTGAAGTACTGCACACAAACAAACACACACAGAGCTGTGGTCAACATGAGAGCCTCTGTGTTCACCCTGTGGTGATGTAGGCTGTCGCTACATCCCACTTTCTGCCCTGGATGCTGCTAACTTTGTGTGCTGGGCCGGTGTGGGTGTGGCCTGCGCGTGTGGGTGTGGCCTGGGCCTGTGTGGGTGTGGCCTGGGTGGGTGTGGTCTGTGTGGGTGTGGCCTGGGCCTGTGTGGGTGTGGCCTGGGCGTGTGTGGGTGTGGCCTGGGCCTGTGTGGGTGTGGCCTGGGCTCACCTCATCACTGTGGCAGAACAGCGGGGTGAAGACTCCCTCCAGCAGAGACAGGACGTGCTCGTAAGCTTCAAACAGGCAGCGCATGATCTGCAACTTGACCACGCCTATGTATGGACCCTGAGCAACTGAGAGGACAGGGAGGACAGGGAGTATCACCGGGATGTCGTCCTGAGGGATTATAACTTGTGATTGTGCTCAGTGTAGGTTGCTTACTGTTGCGTATTTCCTCTACGATGAACGTGTCAAAGCTGATCTTGTCGATGCTCTCTTCCAAGCAGTAGGTCTCATAGATGTGCTGCACCTCCCCATGTAACCTCTGCAGCTCAGCATCACTCAGATCAGGAGACAGGATCTTGTCGTTGAACTCCTCTGGGTGAAGTGATGCAACAGTTAACCACCCAACCGTTTCTTTCAGCATCATGGTGTGACTCTTCAGCCCTTTCCTCACTATTGTTACGGAAGTCGTTAAAAAATTGCATAGTAGCACGTGACACCTGAGCCATCGTGAGTAGGAAGTCCTGCTTAGTGAGGCAGAACTGCAGCACATGCACTTACCCACAGTGAGGCAGAACTGCAGCACATGCACTTACCCACAGTGAGGCAGAACTGCAGCACATGCACTTACCCACAGTGAGGCAGAACTGCAGCACATGCACTTACCCACAGTGAGGCAGAACTGCAGCACATGCACTTACCCACAGTGAGGCAGAACTGCAGCACATGCACTTACCCACAGTGAGGCAGAACTGCAGCACATGCACTTACCCACAGTGAGGCAGAACTGCAGCACATGCACTTACCCACAGTGAGGCAGAACTGCAGCACATGCACTTACCCACAGTGAGGCAGAACTGCAGCACATGCACTTACCCACAGTGAGGCAGAACTGCAGCACATGCACTTACCCACAGTGAGGCAGAACTGCAGCACATGCACTTACCCACAGTGAGGCAGAACTGCAGCACATGCACTTACCCACAGTGAGGCAGAACTGCAGCACATGCACTTACCCACAGTGAGGCAGAACTGCAGCACATGCACTTACCCACAGTGAGGCAGAACTGCAGCACATGCACTTACCCACAGTGAGGCAGAACTGCAGCACATGCACGGCCCCTTCGTGCTTCAGGAAGTTCATGAAGCGGAACAGCAGATCCTGCTGCTCTCTGATCTCCTTCAGGTCCAGCTTCAGCACCTAGACAACCACATCAGAATTCCAATATAATAATTATATATCATATAATAATGCGGTTCTTCCTGTGTGCTGTAACCGAGGCATGAGGCCTGCTCTTACAGATGCCTTCTTGTTCCGTGGGTCAGCGTACTTCTGCAGGAAGGGCACCAGGGCAGAGGAAGGCTCGCTGGCTGCTTCATGCTGAGAACACAGTGAAGATGAGCTCACATCCCACACCATCACCACACGCCTTCCATGACATGACTGGAAAGTTAAACCTTTACTCACTGGACTGTCATCAATGAATATCAGCACCATGTGGTTCACGGTATCCTAAAAGGAAATGGATGCAATGTTTGTAAACATGACTTGCATTGGTTGACTGTCTAGCCTGAGTTTGTACAGAATTATTGTTATTTACATATACAGTATATTAGATGGGTTATGCTTACTGGGTCGGCCATGAAGTCCATAGTGGGGAGTATTACAGAGCCTGTCATAACCTCTCGCAGTAACAAAGACAGAGACCTGGAAAAACATGCAACAAGAGGAGTCAGGTGGCTGAGCGGTTAGGGAATCGGTCTAGTAATCAGAAGGTTGTCGGATCGATTCCCGGCCGATTCCAGGCCGTGCCAAATGACGTTGTGTCCTTGGGCAAGACACTTCACCCTACTTGCTTCGGGGGGAATGTCCCTGTACTTACTGTAAGTCGCTCTGGATAAGAGCGTCTGCTAAATGCGTAAATGTAATGTTCTGTTGACCATTCAGGGACATTAGTCAATACAAACCCAGCAGGTGTTTGTTTCTGATCCAGGTATCATGAGTCGCCTACCTGCAGTCAGTGGCTTTAGGGGGCATGACGTAGTCAAACAGCATCTCTGTCAGCTTCCTCAGATAGAGAAGCTCATCTCTCCTGCTGCGGAGAGCCACATGCAGGTCTGGGCCATACTCCTCCAGAGCAGCCTGCTGTAGACTCTCTGAGCTCCTCACTGGAGAGAGAGAGAGACAGAGAGAGATAAGCTAAATACATGAATATTAATATTGCATACCCTACTAATGTTTTGGAAAGATTGAAGAAAAGCTAAAAGGAAACCTTTTTCCCAGGCCTTTGATATTATTTCTATATGCTTCATGGTTGCCTTCATCATTTTACCAGCAACAACCGAGGGTACGTCCACCTACACAACACAAATTCAATGTTCATTTTTACATTCATCTACACACTTCATGTGTAAATATTGTTGTTACATCTGGATGAAATGGGAAATGAAAGGCATGGACTGGTTCATCTGAGAGAGCAGGTTGCTCACCTTCTGAGCTCGTCGAATCATAACGGCCGCAAAGAAGCGTAAGGTCATTCTCAGTTCATCCACGCAATCCTCATCATCTGTGATGTCCCTGAGAAGTGGAGAGAAGCAAAGTTCACTTCACGTTGATGCTCATCATCATCCCAAAAAGATATAAATCAAGCTGTATTATTCATCTCACCTATACCAAGGATACACAAAATTTTCCAAAACCAACTCGAGCAACTGCAAGGGACAAAACAAAGAAAAATTAATCTGTGCATACATCCAGTTATTGACTGGTTACTGTTGAGCTAAATAATATCTCATGTATCTGTTGTTGTACCTCAGATATGGAAGAGTCCACTTTTGAGCATACTTTTAAGCCCAACCATGGCTGATAATTTTCAAGAAGTAACGTTGGTCTGCAAAAGTGCAATGCATTTCCAAAATTAGAGCACATCACTGTCTGCAGTGATTCATCATGACCACTAGAGGGAGATTAATGCAACTTCTAAAAAGCAGTGTTTACAAAATACCATCCTTATATGGTCACATTCCTACCTGTGCCGTTTGCACTTGACTTTCCCACACACTGCACAGCTGTGGCCGGATGGAAATAGCTCCTGTAGTTCCTCTTTCTGCAGAATAAAATAAACATTCGTAAGACGTCTGAATCCTAGAACGAGCTGATTTGAAGTTGTTTTACATTGGCCAGAACTACAGGCAGTAGCTGCCACTGTTATTTATACCTATCTGAAGCTAAACCCAAATCCACTCCAACATCTTTAGACTGATGTGGATTTTAGGACTTACTCCTGTTATGCCCCACATTCATGTGTTTTTTCAGTGTATCATTAAAATTGTCTTACAACAATGTCTTACTTTGTGTCTAGGCTTTATAGTGAGAAGGATGTTTGGCAGCAGGGATTCTGGGCCAAGGGAGCAATAGAATGTAATCAAACCAGCCAGGAAGGACCAGAACACCATCAGAATGTGTAGATACCTAATAAAACATTAGAACCGGAGGAAAATCAGACACCGCCACTGTTAAAACATCCAGGGTCAAAAGAACAGCCACTTTTTGGTACGTAAAGGCATTGTAACTGTATTGTACTTATACCTATCTCGGGTAAGAAGTGCATAAAAGAGTTAATATTCTGAATAAGAGCTCACCGGTTGAGAAGTATAGTTGACGAAAGCATAAACATCAGAAGAAAACAAAAAACTGGATACTGACGGCCAACTTCTCTCAGGAGGTCAATCTTCAGTCTTTGTTTAAGATTCTCCATATTTGTTCGTATATTAGCCATCATTTAATGGACTCTGATGAAGGGGCACACAGTGAGACAAACGGCATACTTCACAAACTGGTTTATGCCCACTGCGGGACAGTAGTAGACTAGCCTAGCTAGAACTTGAATATCAAAGCCGTGAGCTGGGATGTTTGGAAGTTTACATTACAAACCAATATAGTAGATTTACTTACCCTGCAAGATTGCTCTTCACGTAAAAAAAACACTTGTTAAACATATACAGCGTCATTATTCACTATTATGAATAATGTTTTTATGTTTCTTTTCATGAAAGCAAGCTTGTTATTTCCTATTTCAGCCGTAAATTTTCCCTGACAGCTGAGCCTTTCCCTAATCCAGGTGACGTCATTTCCGTTAAAATTTACGACGCTTCCTGTTAAAGTAGAACTACCTCTCAGTTTGAGTTAAATTCGAAATGTTAAAATATTCCGTTCAAATCTCAAGTGTACAAATTACATCATTTTTGCGATACAATATAAAAAGTCGCATGCTTAGATACACTACAATAATGTAGTGGTCTGAATTTGTAATCCACACTCCCTAAAGGGTTTATACTCTTGTATAATCCTGAGGATTTGCGCAATCCCGGCGGTAAAACATTCCACGGTATCTAAACGAAATAGTCTATTTTTTTTTTTTTTAAGCACCCTAAAATGACAAGTGACTTGGTTGTTCTTTGCTCTGTCGCCCATCAGTTGGGAGTCTGGTGAGAAAGTCTAATTCTGCCGTTGGTGGATTTCTTTGCTTATCACATTTGACATTAAATTAAAATGTAAGCCTACTTCTCGTGACATACCATAATTCATATACCCTTCATTTCATCATTTGACGTTAACTGAACTTTGACTTAAGACCCTAAATCCCAGTTTCAATTTGTTTTCAGATTTGAAGCCATTGTAATTTAAATCAACAGGTTCATATTCAACTAAAACATTTTTTTTTTTTTTACAGATAGTTCAGTCACGACAACAAACTTAACACAAGACAGATGAAAGTCAAGAACTTTATTAAAAAAATAAGTTACACTCGCCTCACTATACAGTATAAAACAATTTGCAAGTATGCAAAAACACTTGTTAGCATACCAACAGTTTTTTCATAACTGGTAACATCTTTTCAAAGTAGTCTGTGGTGATATAGACTTAGAGGGAGTCTGCTGTGTACAAAACCTGATTGACTTTTTCAGTCTACTGTACTTCCACAATCCATAGAGGAAGATACAAGAATCCCTTTTGTACTGGACAATCCCAGTCATCTCCAGCTAGTAATCACATACTCAACATGATGCAGATTCAAGACACTTGTCACATATGTCAAATGTGACAAAAAGGCAGCTTGGATGTCATTGATCCTTCATGTTGTGCATGATTAGGCAAATGTTCTTTCAGTTGTACACAATTGGCAGATGGCTTTCAAAATAAAAACTAACTAACTGGTGTTTCCTGGTGTTCAAGCATTTACAAAAGTAACATGTTCCTAAACTTATCATTCAACCACTACATAATCTAAAGACATGTAGCTAACTCAGGACTACAAAAAGGCTTGTTCGGGCTCATTTTGAGAGAAGTCAACATGCCCAGTTTGCCTGTAGCTGTGCCAGACAAACGGCAGGCACAACTAAAATAAGCTCTGAGAAGGCTGCCGTTTCTCCTGTGCATATTTGTTTGAAAGCCCTGCTATCATCAGTTTCCTTATTTATGTACAATACAGACAGAGCAGTTGAATCCTCTGTACTGAGGTAGATAACCAACCGCTTCCAGGAATGCCTGACCCTCTATGACAGGTGGTTAAACCAGTCATAAACAATGTTTAAACCAAGTCATGACCACAATGCTAACACTGCAGTTAGAACAAACACATACATTAGCATCAAGCTCCTTGGAGCCACTGCAAACTTAGACAAAGTGCAAAATACATTGACATTTACTTTCAGGGTGGGTTCACCTTTGACCTTTTTCACATTATTCCATCGTCATGGCGTTATCTTTGGGGAGGTGGCAAGCTTATAAAAACATATGTTCAACCAAACAACTTTATTTTTCTTACTTGATTATCTGTATGTGGCAGTTTGGGAAATATGCTTTTGTAAGGCTGGTGATACAGTTAGATCATTGGGTTGACCTTACCATCGCATCCATTGGCAGCTTGCAGTGTAACCCCATATAGCAGGCCAGTCTTCATAGGGACAGTTCAGGACCATCTTCGACCCCTTTTCCCTGCTAGTCAGGTAACAGAAGGATGCAATTAGATAGGATAGAGCACAGATATCACAGAACACACACACACATTGATAAAACAATAAGTCTTCACATGAAAATCCAGTTAACGGAAAATGGACAAGCATTCACTAGAACTTTACACCCTCGCATGCACAAGGCTACACTTTTACGACAAGGTCCAGTAGGACAGCGGTCTTACCATGTCCTTAAAAAGGTACAAGGTACAACAATGAAGATGTAAGGGTGAACACAAATGAGGGGTTATGGCAGATCTACGAGCAAAAAGCAGAACAAGCGGTTAACACAAATGCCAAACATTTCCCATAATTGATTAATCTTGTGAATTTGAAATGCATGTGCATGATGAGTATTGAGGCCTGAAAGGAAGATCCTTCTGGGGCAATAGCCTCAAAGGAAGATCCTTCTGGGGCAATAGCCTCAAAGGAAGATCCTTCTGGGGCAATAGCCTCAAAGGAAGATCCTTCTGGGGCAATAACTTTACTTATCAAATTGGGCTTTCCCGGTAGCCACAAGAAGTAGTTTGGTTATAGATGGGTTTGGTTATAGATGGGTTGGAATCTGTCTTGACAGTCACCATAACCATGTTTTCCCCGAGTATATATTTATATAAACAATATGCAAGTATTTGGACAATATTATTTAGAAATAACCAGAACAATGGAGTATGTCACAACACTTAATTTGTGGAAAGATGCCTGTTAACTCAGGTGGATTAGAATTTAATGGCATGCAAAGTGACATTGCACCATGTGGCTACCACAGGCAAACCTTTGGTCCATTTCTTCCACAAGGAGACTTAAATTTGAAGGGAATTTGAAGAGAGAATTTGCCGAAACAGGAATTGGCAACACAATTTGAGGTTTTGTACACTTGTGTGTGTATGTTTATTAAAGCAGACAAACAGCAAAAAATACAAGCCAAAATGTTTAGCCAAAAATAGGACTATGATCCTTTTTCTTCTTCCAAAAACAAGACACGCCATAACCTAGCATAATCCTTGTAACATACAAATTGTAGTTTCATTTTGTTTTAAATACATGTTTAGGAGACATAAGCTTTGTTTTGCTGTTAGCTACTTAAGACATGGAGACCATAAGAACATACATAAAACTATAGCCAAATAGACAAGTGGAGCACATGATTGCAAATCTAAAATTTCAAACCTGATTATGGGAATCGCATCAATCAACTTGAAAACATTAAACCAGTTCGCCAGAAGCAGTTGGGAGTGTGACTACTGTTCAAGTCCAAGCGGATTATTAAAATATATACAAGAGCAACTTGCCAGATGTCACCAATTTAAAAAAAGTAGCAACGGTATGGATTTTGGGGCCAATCAGATCGAGTCTCTAAAAAAGGATTTGTTATGAAAGCCTTACTGTTCTACTTCCACTGTTGCCCAAAAGAATCCTGATAAAACTCCTGGTTGTCAGATTTGTAACCATAGTTACCAGTATGATCACCACCTTGAAGCGGTTGCTGAGCAATGGGTTGAGAGCCCCAGTTCTGATTATTGGTCTGACGTCGTTTGGTATCTGGCTGGTTGTACCCATCAGCTTTGCGCTTTCCTCCTACATTTCCACCGCGGCCACCCCTCGCACCACGTACCCCGCGGCCTCTGGGCTGCACGCCTCCTCTGGCCCCTCGCACGCCTCTGCCCGTTCCTGGACCCACTCCGCCTCCTCGCTGGGAAAAGCTGGCCCTGCCGCGGGGAGCGCCCGCCCCCCGGCCCCGGCCTGGGGAGCCCCCCCGGGACCCTCTGCCCCCTCTCCCTCTGCTGGGGGCCTGAAAGTCGTCGTAGCTGTAGTAGGGGTCCTCGTATCCACCGCGGTAGTTGTGATAATCATACCCATAGTAATCATGGTAATCCTCATAGCCGTAGTAGTCGGGGGGGTAAGAGTACCCGCCCCTCCCACCACCTCTACCACGCCCCCTGGAGGGAGGGGGCATGTGAGGAGGACCATAGTAATAGTAATCATCATATCTGTGGGAGACAAGCAGAGGAGAGACAAACGCCACAAGCGAGATCAAGACACTGGACGTGGGATGCACTAACACAGAATGCAGCTTGGAAGTGAAATCCTTTCTTACGTTGGTGCTTTGGCTGCTTGTCTCTGAGCTTTGCGTTCTTTCCTCTTCTGATCGGGGGGCTTGGCAAACACAATTTCTATGTGTTCTCCCTCCAGATCTTTGCCATTCATTTCATCTAATGCCTGTGGAGAAAAGCAACAAGAAAAACTTAATGCGTCACACATTCGATGTCTTGCATGCTTTGAAAGTGTGTTGTATTTCCCCACCAAAGCAGAATATCAGGGTATGCTCAATACCTTGACTGCACCATCCCTTTCCTCAAAGTGAATAAAGGCATAATCTTTCAGTTTCTTCACTCGCTCCAGCTTCCCAAACTGGCTGAAGGTTTGTTCAAGTATTTCTTCAGTAACACTGTTCGCGAGGTTACGAACAAACAAAACTTTGACCTGTTGATTCGAAACAAGACAGGAAAACACAAAATAATCAAAGTTTAAAGAGCTTCAAGGCATTTCACGCTGTATAACTATTCCCTGAGCTTCTGTATTTGAATCAAATAATTCAACGACTTCAGTTTTAGATTAATCTTACACAGAATCCAACGTGAAGCGACTGTTGAACAAGTCAAAATACATATTCCGTGTCCCCACACAATGGGACCCTTTGATTTAAGGAAAGCGGCTAAATGAACACCATGTTATGGTTCCTCCTTCTCCTCACCACATTTTAATCAACGGACGGCTCTGGTTTACCTTGGCCATGACGTCTGGGTCTGGGTCCTCTATGGGGTCAGCCCATTCCACAGTGACCACATTCCCCCACACCTTCACTTTGCCGCTCATCAGCCGACGGCGGGCCTGGGCAGCAGTTTTATGGTCTTCGTATTCCAGAAAGCAGAAACCTCTGTTCTTTTTCTTGTCGTCGGGTTGATGGTACAGTATGACATCATTAAGTCCCTCTGCGTAGAAGGGTTAGGTAAGGGGTGAGTCGGTTTCATGCTCATTACTAATATGAACTAGAGATCTTGAAATGGGGCGTCGTCAAAAGACAGCTGTAAAATGGCATGGGTTTCTTACCTGTAACTTTAGCAAATTCCTCCACAATCTGCTCTTTTGTTTTACTCTTCGGGATGGAGCCAACAAATAGCCTGTTATTGGCTACTGAAATACACACTCCAATGTGCTTTCCAGGTCGAATTTCGTTATTATTACACTGTGGACAAAAGCAAATACACAACTCAATGTGACTTCCTGAACTCAAAAGAAAGTGATATCTGACCGAGAGCACAGAAGATGTGAAAAGCAACCAGCCAAACAAACATTTCTAAATTAGGCATTGAGCATGCATGTTAAGGATCTACCGAACGAACCACAACAGGAAGATGAAGGCTTGTTGAGACACTCACAAGTTTCACCGCCTCCTGTGCAGCCTCTTTAGTGCAGAAAGTGACAAAAGCGTAGCCTCTGTTGAGGCCGCTGAGGGGGTCCATCATCAGCCTCAGATCCCAGATAGGCCCCGCCTTCTCAAAGAGAGGGACCAGCTCGTCCTCAAACAGGTCTCGTGGAATCTTCCCTACAAATATCTGGAAAGAAAGAGCAATTCATAAGAAACCGTCAGCTGATAGAGTCAGGTGGCTGAGCGGTGAGGGAGTCGGGCTAGTAATCAGAAGGTCGCCAGTTCGATTCCCAGCCGTGTCAAATGACGTTGTGTCCTTGGGCAAGGCACTTCACCCTACTTGCCTCGGGGGGAATGTCCCTGTACTTACTGTAAGTCGCTCTGGATAAGAGCGTCTGATAAATGACTAAATGTGATAGTGAAGTGGTCTAAGATTGCGTAAAGGAGACTGAAGGGATTTGGTGAGAGCACTTCAAAAGTATTTCAAGTAAGTATTTCAAAGTTAGGAAGGTTTCGTTTGACCCAAAGAACACTGCATCCTCTTTATAACTAACTGTTCATGACAAGTTGTTAGAAACTGTGGGAATAGATCATCTCTGCCGTCTTTGGCACAGTCAGATCACGTCCACCTTAAACCCAGTCAGATCTAGGCAGCAACCTCTCAATGTAGCGCGTGTTTCACTCAAGTGTTTCTCCAGGAGAACAAGAGAGTCACCATAAAGCAGAGGACATCGGCATCAACTGTCGTTGCCATCACAACGTCTGGGCAGAACCATACCTCTGTTCCAACAGTGGGCTGCGCCCCTGAATACACCGACTCTGGTGGTGGGTCACCGTATTTCCTCTGACCTGTTGTTACGTCAAGTGTGTAGCTGGTTCTATCAAGCAGAGCCTGCAGGCGACAGATTAAAATAAAACAGAAATCATGTACAGATCACAATTGGTCAGCCCTCTAGCATTTGCAGACATAAACACACACACTCCATGAAAGCAACCTTCCAAATGTTTACATACTTTGATTTTAGCTTCATCTGGTCCTTTTGTGGCGTCTGAAACTTTGGTCCCTTGCTTTTCCCTCTGTCTGTAAGTCTTCATAACTCCACAGAGAAAGGCACTTTTGTTCTGAAAGGGCAAGGATCAGGATTTAGATCCAAACCACTCTCGATCAAAAGATGTGCGTCTAGGGCTATACTTACCTGAACATGTGACAGATCACTTTCCCTAAACTGCAGCAGGACTTGCAGGGCTCCTTCTTCATTAAATTCTTTCAATGCTTCAATTGCTCTTTCATCTAGGTCACTGTGTGCTACCAGTCCTAGAGAGAGGGCAATATTTCAAACACAAAAGAAAACACATTTTAAAATGTTTCGACCAACGTGGAGTTTCTTCAGGCCACAGTATAGATTTTATGAGGACATTTCATCTGTTGGAGCTGTTGCTATGAGTTATACTTAAATATTAAGAACATCAATATCTTCAGTTATGGTAGAAAAACTTTCATGAATTGTGCTGGGGGCAAAGAAAAACTTTTGAAAAACACAATTTAAAATAGTCTCGTAAAAATAAATAAAATACATGTATGAACGACCACCTTCATATATTATTCGCGCACCCGATAGTAATTAACATGTAAACAATGTACTTGGAGGGAGTTGGCGTCACCTGTCCCTACTCTCTGACAGCTGCTGCTATTGTTCTGAACATGCCCAGCTGGCTTCCACTTTCCCCTGAGACCTTACCGAGGCCCGCCCCCTCATCAAGCCAGCTCGTCTAATAAGGAAGAACACGGGCTAATCCTACAGTAAGTAATTTATTCTTCAGCTACAGCCATTTGCTGACAATGAGAGCGTATTATAGGTTGTGCTTGTTTTGATATGGGATGTTCGATGGTGGTTTGTATTGGTTCCACACAACGACGCAAATAACTGCAGAGAAACTGAATTTGATTGTTAAAAAAAAAGAAGCCTATCCTGTCTGGTCAAATTAAGTCAAAAGAAATCCTGAAGGGGGAAACCTTTGTGGTGAACGTTGCTTACCTTCTATGTAAATGTCATCTAGTTTTTCAGCAACTTGTTGTGGTAAACCTGCATCTAATAAAGTCTGGAAGTGTTCAGAGCGGGTGACTGCTGTAGTCGTATCCATCGGTTCTTCTGTACCATTCCCATTAACATGATCAGATGCCATGTCTTCAGACATCTGTGAAATGTAATAACCCATAATGAATCAACAGTAGAGCGTCATGTTGAAAAATGAAATGGCCATGCCTCATGAAAACAAGTGGCACGTGCAACAACTCGTCATACAGATACATACGCGCGTGGAAAGCACACAAAAGTAGGAATGAATGACGAATGGGAAAACTAACACTGTAAGGTAGCACAATTTTACCCTGACATACATGTTGGAGACTTAATCAAGGCAGGTAAACCCAAACGTGCAGGCTAGACAACGAAGACGTGATACTACATCAGATAGCTAGGTGCACAAGAATATAATGGCCACATGACATAGATTAGGCCGGCCTAAGCAGTTTGCGGCTAGGAGTCTGCATGATACAACCACATTTTCCTGGACGGAAACGTATGAAACCAACGTTACAATAGCCAAACTAATGTAAGGAAGCCACATTATATGCTGTTTGGGAGTTAACTTAAATGTCCATGCACAGTTGTTTGCCAAGATTCATGCCACGATCATCAATAGCAAGCACTGCTAAGCAATCGGTAGGCACATTTCAGAGTCTGAATGCACTTGAGCCACGCCTCTCGAACTAGCTTGCTTGCTAGCTTAGCAAACGACACCTCTACATTTCAAAACAGACAAATAAGCTAATAAAAGTTAAGCGACTAACACTGGTAACTTGGGCATAAGACGACGGCAAACATGCTCAGCTGTTGACTTGACGTTCAACATGCATCACTCGTTGAACTAATGGAGTTAAGCCAAGCAATGAAGGCAAGCTAACTGGAATCATTAGCTAGCCATACCCAGGCACACTGGCTACCTAGACCGGCGGGCTAACATCAACTTGATAACTAGCTAAGCCACTTTCCACATACACTGTTTGCAAACATTGGTTACGTAATTTAAGGATTATGTCCTTATTCCATCCGTGCTCACTAAATAACACATACCTTGCGTCGTTTCACTAAGGTGCACGGTGCTGATTGTGTCTCGTTTCAGGATTGTGGATATAAAAAAAGAAAAATATCTAGCAAGCTACAATTCCCCGGCGTTGGTTCGATTCTGTTCTTTCCCTCCCCCGTAAAACTAAAATGGCGTCTACGTTAACGCCGCAAGCCCTCCTGCATCTATGGGGTTTCTGCAACAACTATACACGGGCTTATCCATTTTCGTTTTTTTTTCGGCCAGGTTATGTAAGGGCAGAGCCCCGACATCTTACTGAAAAGGGTATTGGACCTCAAACGTATTGGGGCAATAACCGAGCAACTCTATAAAAACCACTGCAATGCTGCATTAGCTCTATAACATTTCTAGTCAATTGGGCCCCACCAATTAGTCCCTTTATTAAACAAATGTACATGTCCCACGATATAGTCATCTTTCAACCAATATTATTAGCATTAATTGTGTCTTCATGAGCGATCTCTACATTGGGTTAGTTATGTTTTATTGCAATAGAGAAGACAAAAGTACAATATATGCTCAATTTAATTAAAAGTATGAGTTACAGTATGACGCTGGCCTTGACGTCACCATCTAATTCAATCCAGCATTTGAGGTTCGCCAATAACAAATTAATCTCAATCTGTGTCAGAAGAGGATGACGAGGATGAAGAGGAGGATGACGAGGATGAAGTGGAGGATGATGATGATGAAGAGGAGGAGGATGATGATAAAGACTCTGATGATGATGACGAGGACAAAGAAGACTCTGATGAGTCTGACAAATCCCGATCATTATCCGACCAAATGATCTCCAGAGCTCTTTGGAGAGTCAAGGCCCCATCAGAGACCTCCAAGTCCTCCAGAACCCCTCTGAGAGCAAGGGTGAAAGCAGAGGCTCTGTCACGGGGGTTCACTGTCAGTGGTGCAGCAACAGACACCTGTAGTATGAAAATAAATGCTGTGTAACTGTACATGTCACACAGTCAAGGTAATGTCTTGATCCATCTGGAACGTGAATAAAAAGAAAATCTAATTATAGATTTGAAGACTTGCCCGACTCTGTTGTGAAGATAAGTAAGGTCCCACGTGTGAGAGATCGTTCAGTCTTTGGGTGATGTCAGTAACCCCGTCACCTCTCGGTGTAGGCCTACTCATAATGGGCCTGACTACAGCTACCTAGAACATTCGCTTGAATTGAATGCAAAGCAATAACATCAGTGCGAAAATAAATCAAGAGGAATTTAAACACCACCTTTCTGTTTATGTTGCCGTGCCGACTCCATGTGGTCTTAGTGTGGCAAACCTGGTTCCTGGAGTAACCAACAGCGCCAGTGTCCATGGATGGCTCCTCCTGCTCCAAACCACATGCACCAAGCGCAACATGTAAAGACAGCATGTCCTAATAACATATCCATCATAGTGGTGCTTATAAGTCTACAGCAATTAAGAGTTACTTTATGCCTTTAATAGCTGGTAGTGAATCATCGTTTACCTCAGGGTCATTTGTCTCCATCTATGGAGCTCTGAATTGTGGAATTATACAGTCAAATACGTTTAATTAGCATAAACAATTAGGCTACCATGAAATGTGCCGCAAGTTAAAACCCAATCGTGTAGACCGAACTGCCTTGACATTCGAATAGTCATATGGTTACTATGATGTCACAATGCTTTCC
The DNA here is from genome assembly GCA_023658055.1 of Thaleichthys pacificus. Classification (NCBI taxonomy): domain Eukaryota; kingdom Metazoa; phylum Chordata; class Actinopteri; order Osmeriformes; family Osmeridae; genus Thaleichthys; species Thaleichthys pacificus. Next base: position 17,829,360 of record CM042869.1, on the reverse strand, counting down.
ATCAGCCATGGAACACACCACCACCCACGAATGAAAACACAAGCGGATAACTTAAATATATTTATTCAGGGGCATAATTTACAGAAACAAGAACGACTCACAGTTCCATCATTGTTGCATTAAATACATCTAGAGGCTTGTGTAAAGCATCATGAGACCACTGACTCATTTCCTTTTGATTGACTGAAGACATCCTGAGTTGAATCAAGTCACCACCTATAAAAACAAATACATAGTTAGCATTCATTTAGCACAAGACAACTTTCATAAGAGGTCAGGTGTCAGGGCATTTACTGCAGATCAGAAATCAGATCCGTATAAACCATCTCATTCACATGAAATCAGGTTCGGGATAAAGTCATCACATCAGTAAACCTCGGGTGTGCAAACATTTCACAAATTGGAAAACTTGGGTGCAAGAAACTTGAGGTAAACTTACCTGAATTTAGAAGGAGCATCAAAGCTTCATCCTGGCTGGAGAAAATTAAAACAATTCATTAGATTTCCTCCAATCAAAATATATGATGGTCTTGACCATGATCCTGGTAGATCTGACAATTATCAATCCCTAGGCTGATTACAGTCTAGGTACATCACAGGAACCAGGTTTATTTGTCTTTGTTATCTGTACAAAAAGGTGGAGATCTGACAGATGTCGACAACTTTGCTGTGACCTTTAGTGAGATCTATGACACCAAGGCTACATGGACATTATGTACGAATCAAGACTTCGGTTAGCGCTAGGAAATATAAACTAGAAAACCAGGATATTTTGTTGCAAAATTGTATTTCAGAAATCAGATCCGATAATGTTTTCAGTCACAGTTATCAGGTTCGGGATTTTGTCATCCTCAATACAATTGTAGCAACCGGAAATGTATTAGATAGGCACAAGAAAGATTTTAAACTGCATACGAACCTTTTCGTTATAGCGCGGTTTCATCTGGCCACCATGAACAGCATTTGGATAGCTGGCTTTTAGTCACTTAAATATAAGTAATGCAACCATGTCGATTTAACTACGCAACATTAGCTATCAACAATGTATCTAATTTGGGATTTATTCAATCCTGGTACTGCCATTTCAAAAAAGCCTATGCTTTTAGGACGTGGATGCTTTTAGCACGTGGTCCAACTTCACAAGTTTTCAGCTACATCTAAAATTACGTCAACCATTAGCACACCGCCTTCCTAAACTAATTTAGCTCGTTCAACAGACTTTAGCATTTAGGTATCAAACTACTGCGATTAAGACAAGTCATTCACTATAGCCTTACACCTATACATGTACCGTCCAACTGCGAACTACATCTCAAGAAGGACTTTTCAGAGAAGTTGCCTTGTATTTATAGGCAATGAAATTCATCAACCCATTCAGAAACACAGATTCAACAAAAATAATACCCGAACGATTTAGTTCACCAGATTCAAACATTGCCTAGGAAAGAAATTTGGATTTTCTTAAACTAGTCGCTGCATCATACCATGCACATTTGATCAGTCCATTCATTATGCATTTAATGTCTGTGTAAAGGCAATATTGTAAATTACTATTGAACATAGTTTTAACGTAATAAACTGGCGTCAGCTGAGCTTTAAAACAGGGTTAGCTACAAATGAAATGCTCTGATTGGTTGCAGTTTCGCCAATCCCAACACGATTTACATTCTGTCCAATGGCAAACGACATACGTATAAGAACTCTAGTTTAAATGTATTATGCTGCCCTGTTGCGCTACCTCGCTTTCAGCACACAGATTCCAAGGTTCAACCATTATAGTTAGTCAGTGTCGTAATTAAATCATATTCTTTCCTAGTATATTAGCATGTTTTGTCTCTCTGTACAGTGGTTTGAAACCTGCTTCAATCTCTAGAAAAAAATATTAAAGGACACTTCCACCGTTAATAATAAAAGATAAACAAATTCGCGACTCCGTCTATTAGACTGCACCGCCCTTCTGGTGCGTCACTGTTTACCTAAACGAGTGACTGATGTGTACGCTTGTTTTCGTTCGACTATGTAGCGCGGATTTTGAAAATTACTAACTCGCTAGCCAGCAAATTTAGCAGGGGTTGGAAAATCATTTGTGCTCAGTAGAACTGTTTACTTATGAGCACACCATGGATGTTTCTACATATTTACAGTAAGTTACATCAGAAATACCGTGTTAACATTAAATAGCGAGGTTAGTTTATTCAGCTAGAGATCAGACATAAGCAAAAAGGACTATCAGCTAGCAACTGTAGCAAGTCTACCAACGCCCTTGTTGAGTTTGCATGATACAAAATTGTTCTTGCTTCATTGAATAAGTAATACAGCATTCAACAACATTTTGGATTAAGTACATGTTACAGGGAAGTGATTATGTCTTGCTGAAAACATACAGTAGCTAGTGCTAGACTAGTTATACTAGATACATTTGCCACGGCCCGGAGATATGTGCGCATATCTAGCTCTAGCTAATCTCTGATGTAGAGCTAGTAGCTAGTTAACGCGAATTACTAGATATATTGCTGCTAATAAGTCAGTGACTTGATGAAGTTACGTTCGTTGACGAAGCATTCACAACTATATATCTTATAATATTTTTCTATTAGGAGTTTTGAAGAAAGTATGACCAGCTACACAGGAGATGACCCTCTAGATTCATGGGCCAGGTAACTACGTTTGCAATGAATGATTAAGCAACATAGTTGGATTTCGTGATGCTCTACACACTATAATTATTACTCAGGATTTGTTTCCCGGCTTGCAAGGTGATGATTGTCTCTAAATCCTGTCTCGTGTTGTAGATTTTATGATTTTTTAGAGAAGAGGGTTCCTACTGAAGATGCCAAGGGGTTGTCAATTGTGCTAGATCGCCTCGTCCAGAGATTTTTGGAAGACGGGCGCTACTCTAATGACATAAGATATGTTAATTACTGCATCAAGTGTGTAAGTATTTAACAACACAATTAGTTTAACAACTTTACAAGTGATTCAACTTTTAAATCACATTCTTTTGGCAGTATTTGTAATTGTTTGCGTAAACGACCATAGGACATTTCTTTCTCTTGATTTCAGGCAAGTTATTACGGCGAACCTATCAAGCTGTACAGCTACGTACACAGTAAGGGCATCGGCACAACTACTGCAGCCCTCTACGTAGCTTGGGCCCAGCAGTTTGAACAGCTCGCCCAGCACCAGCACGCGGATGCAGTGTACCAGACAGCCATCGAGAACCAAGCTAAGCCATCTGACACTGTGCTTCAGCAGTACAGGTTAGGTCTCCCTTTGACTGTACTTAGGGGCACGTTTAGTCAAAGAACTAGGCCTACTGCTAACTTTACTGATGTACCTTGATGAGAATATATCTCTCATTACTCTTCAGCGTTGATCATGTTCACGTTTAATTTACAGGATGTTTCAGTCCAGGACTTCCAGACGCACAGCAGGAGGTTTAGGTGAGAAAACTTTTCGGCATAGTGCTGTTAATGATGTTTACAATTTTGACATGTAGATTCAAGTTTGATTATGAAATATATATCTAATCAATCACATTATTTTTAAATAGCAGATGGCCCACATCCTCTTCAAAATTCTCAACTGGCCAATCAGATGTCCTCTCTCAGAGAGCCTGGTCCACAGTGCAAGGTGAATATCCAACCGTTTCTGTCTCAAGACAGTGGTCTACATGTCTGTGTATTGTATTTAGGTTTCCAATTAAATGTACCCTGGTTGATAAGAAGCCATGACCCAGTCAGCTGCTCTCCTCCCCAGGAGCCTGAAGACCTGTCTCAGCTCCCTGCAGACAGAACAGTACGCATGTGAGTTCTCTTTCATAGACTCTTATGCTCAGCTTGTCCTAAAAAATAAATACATGCTCTAAAAGTTATCACATTGTTTTTGGCCTAACAAAGTGTGACTCTGCCACAGAATCTCAAGGTCTGAAAATGCAGTGGGGAAGCCGTCCAATCAAGGCTCAGCCTCCAGTTTACAGACTGTGTCCATGTACTGTAAGGATTCCCTAGAATGCCAAGGATCTGAGCTATGCTTCGAGGAGGTCAGGGCGGCCAAATACTATGTTAGACGCAAGCAGGAAGAGGAGTGTAGAGAATTGGGTGAGAAGATGCTCACATTACACCCAAATATTCTACATTTTCTGTCTCATAGCTTGGTTAGATATATAGGCTTGTAATATTAGAACGGAACTGTTATGATGTCATACAGACTTGAGCTTGTGATTTATATGTCCCCCCTGTTGAAGTATCGAGAATGTGATCTCTTGTTCCAATCAATGTTGATTTGTTTTGACCAGAGGCCCGCCAGAGACTCGCCAGGGAGAAAGAAAATGAACTCCAGAGGATGAAACAGCTTCTGGATGATCTGGAGAATAATGTGGAGCCAACTGGAAGCTCTCCCAGCAATCCTCCCACACAACAGGTGAGGAAAAAAAACGGATTATCTTTGTGTATACAATTCAGATAGCTTTATTCATTTATTCCAATTTTTGCAACCCCTGAGAAGTAATATACCTGGTTGTTGGGAAGCACAATATCATCATCGTCGATGTATGTTTTTATTTTATTATTATTATTTATTTTTTCAGGTACAATGCAACACAACTGCAACAAGTCTGAATCCAGAATTTCTCCACCAGTCCTTCAGGCAACCCCCCTCACTGCACAGTCTAAAAGACCAGCCCACTGTAGCCCAGCGGTTGAATTGGGCACCAGACGTGAAGCCAGAGTCAGAGAGGGCACCCGAGGCTCTCATGCAGTGCAACTTCCTGAGGGAGCCTGTCGCTGATCTGAGCACCCAGAGATGCTCTCCTCCGTTCGGGCTGAGTCTGACGGATCACTGGGCAGCTCCAACACCATCCAGCCACCCCCAGGCTCCCCCTCTGCAGGCCCCTGTGGGTGAACACAACCCCCAGCCCTCTGAGCGTTCCTGCCCGGCCCTCCAGAGGCCGGCCTGGGCACGCGGAGCACAGAACGAAGCTCCACATCTGGAGAATCACCCTCACATGAACCATTCGATGAACCACCTGGCCTTGAGTTTCCAGCAGCACAATGTTAGAGATCAGTGAGTACTAAAGATAATGACCAGGTGTTCCCTCTTGATCTGGATCAACATTTCAAAACTAGATGCGCTTTCAAATCTTTCTTTTCAGAAATGACACATTGCTAGGACATGGTAATTGTTTACATTTGAAACTTCCTAAATGTTTATTTCCCCAGAAATATGTCCGCTTGCGAAGCAGCAGAGTCTAAATTAGATGGTAAGTAAACTGACTTCATACAGCCTAAATGTCCTTGTTCGGTTTGACCATGCACACCAGCAGTGTTTTCCTCTCCACCCTCATGTTTTTCCCTCCGTCCTCCCTGGCAGTGTCACAAGGCGCAACGGGTACCCTGTCCCATGCCACCCCTAACACTTCTCTGGGTATTGCGCATGCCACCCCCTCAAGGGTACTCCCATCCCCCACCGTCAACACACGAGAAGCACTGGGTGAGCACAGCCTATCACTCATGTTCACATGTAGAGGTTCTGCTAGCACGTTGCCTACCCCCCCCCCCCCCCCCTTCCACCTGCGTGCACTGAGGTACCTTGATGATGTTATCTGTAACTTAACAGTGTAAAACTGGTTCATATGTTTTGAAATGTTCAGCTAAGTCGTCAGGTGTTAGTTTTTGTGTGTGTCTTTGTGTTCTCCTTCAGATGTGATCATGGACATGTTCCTGGCCCCCACCCTCCTGCAGGACGAGCCGTTCAGCTGCTTGGCCCAGGCGGAGAAGAGCTTTGATGCTGACTACCACAGAATGGGTAAACATGTCTATATATGTACTCTACCTGGATATTCCAGGTGGCAGCCTACTCACTCTTAATTTACATGATTGGTATCAATATTCTTTTCTCATTTGTGTCATCGTGTCAAGGGGATGCCACTCCGTTCAACAAGCCTCCTACTGCGGCCCTGTTTGCAATCTTCCAGGATGAGAATGATAAAGAGAACTGCAGGTGAGTTTTGCCTTTCTCTTGAACACTCTTTTTTTCTTCTTCCTCCAGACTGATGAAGTGTGTTGATGCCATTGGTGTCCTGTGTGTTCCCATCTGTTTCTACAGTCCTGCAGTGACAGTGGACAAGCCAAGGCCATCGAGGGCCCTGGTAGAAATCCCTGTGTCAAAACAAGAGAAACCCAATGTAAGTGTTGGCTTAACTGACTACACCCCTAGTCTGAGTCTGGTGTTGGAGAGTGCAGGGTACCAGCTGTTCTCATGTTTTTTAACGTTTTAATGTTTCGACCAGGAGACTCCAACAGAGTTGATCCCAGAAGAGAGCACCATGTGGGGCGCCCGCTACAACTCTCTGACCTCCCTGGCCGCCTGCCCCAACAGCACAGGAGACTTCTCCCTGTCGGCCCACATGGTCTCCACTCCCTTCCAGAAGAAAGAGCCTTACTCACGGGACTTTGAGGAGGACCAAGGTATCCCTCAGCTCACATACTGAGAACCCACATTTAAAGTGGTTTGGCTTTGCTAGTTTAATTGATCCGTTTAACGTAAATCATCCGTTTGCTGCATCAGAAAACGACGACCCCAGAACTTTCATCGGACCTGAGGAGAAACCATACATGCGACAGCCCATGAAACTCAGGTAATCAGAACCACCAACTCTCCACCCCACATTAGTGTTGTTTTTTAAATGTGTAAATAAGTCGTTGGTATGGCAACACCATGGGGTTCATTGTTTGTTCCCTCCCCAGCCCCTATCATAGAACAGAGTCCGTCTGATGAGAATCTCTTGGAGAAAGCGGTGTGTCCCACGAGGGGGCAGGGGTTTGCTGAGCAGGGCACGATAGTGGGAGAGGGCCTGGCTCTGGGGCAGGGAAGCCTGACGGCATGCTCCATGACTGAGGTGCACCACGCGCCTGCCCTGCTGTCCTTCAGAGACCACACCCTGGTCCCCCCTCAGGGCCCTGACGTGGCCAGCAGCCCACCCAGGGCCTCTGGGTCTGGCTGGGCTGTGTACATGAGCCCGGAGCAGCCTCCTCAGGCAGCCTGTCCCCCGTCCCCCGTCCCGCCCGGGGCGGCCTTGCGAAGGTCCCAGGGCTTCACCCTCAAGTCTGCCGTCAGCCCTGAAAAAGCCCCAGAGCCTGGCTTCGATGTTCCCATGAGCCCAGAATGTGTCCTCAGGCCGGAATGGCTGGTGATCGGGAGCCCAGAGTTTGTGACCGAACGGGACCTGGATGCACTCATGAGTCCGCAGGGGCCCCGGAAAGCAGACGTCCTCCCTCAGGAGAGCACAGACATCCCCATGAGCCCAGAGCCCAAATTCAGTATGGATGTGCCCATGAGTCCAGCCTGGATCCAGAAAGCCGGCGTGGACGCAGCGATGAGTCCTCGTCAGGAGATGAACATGGACGTCCCCATGAGCCCGTCAGCAGGAGCTGCAGCTGGGACGCTGGTCTCAGATCCCTGGGACGAGGAGCTCATCTCCAGGCTGCTGGAGGCACTCTCCACCCCGCTCACCTCCCATCCAGACTGCATTACCTGGCAGTCCAAAGTCCCCAACATCAGCCCCAAGATGAGCATCAAGATGGGTGAGGATGAAGGGAAACTGGGGTGTGTTTCTTTTTCAACCTTTTAGAGTTCACCATTTTTTTTTAATAAGAATATTCATGACTGTCCACAGGTGCAGGCTCCTTACGGGTAGATTGTCTCCTGGGAGAAGGGGCGTTTGCTACTGTCTACCAGGCAACTGACCTCTCCACATCCAAGAAAATGGTTTTAAAGGTGAGAGCTGAATTTTTTTTAATTTTTTTTTCAGAAACTTGAGAAATATGGAAGCAAATCAGTGACATAATGTTTTGAATTTTAAAAGGCATTGAATACTTAATATTACAGACACCACAGAATTTGTTGGTTTTGAATTCACCTCTTCAAAATTGAAATATGAATTTAGTTCAATGTAAAAAAAAAAAAAAAATATCTGATCCAAAAATTCAAGGTTCAGAAATTCAGGTTGCTCAAATTCAAACAGTAAAATTCAGATCCTAAAAATTCAGATTCAAGAAATAAATTCATATTTCAATTTTAAAGAGGTGAATTCAAAACCAACAAATTCGTTGTTGTTTGAATTTCAATATTAAGTATTCAATGCTTTTTAAAATTCAAAACATTGTCACTGATTTGCTTTCATAGAGAACTTTATTTTAAAAATGGATATTATTATGTTTTGGAAGCCTGATCACTTTTGATTAAAAAAAAAACGTGTATGTTGTTGCTTTGGTTTCGCAGGTCCAGAAACCGGCGAATCCATGGGAGTTTTACATCAACACTCAGCTGAATGCTCGCCTCCAGCCCAGCGTACGGCACCTCTTCAGTAACGTCCTCTCAGCCCACCTGTTCCAGAACGGCAGCGTTCTGATGGCCGATCTTCACAACTGCGGCACTCTGTTGGTGAGTCACCTCACACACATCGAAACACACACAAGGGAACTGTCAGAGGAGGGTTTTGCTGATACACTTACTGCTCATTTTGGAGAGAAAAATATTTGACCGATAACCGACGCTCGTTAACGACCGTTAACCTATAAGATGAAAAGTGTAGAATGGATGGGTGTCTGTGATCCATAAATTAAAAAAATTTAAAAATAATAACCAGATAATAAACCAGATTAACAAAACGAAAACACATTGAATCCGAGACGCTGGCTGTACCTACATGATTGGCGTCTATAACAACACAGAAGTACAATAACAGTTATGTTGCTCGTCGCTAGATACAACTTTTTTGTCGCTAGGAAAGGTAAAAAGTTGCTAAATCTAGCGACATCATCGCAAAATTGCCAACATTGTTTAACCGATTAACCGGTAAACATTCGTATTGTCGGTTAACTGTTACACATTTAATTATGAGCATTCCTAACACATACCTTTTTTTTTTTACATGTATTATTCTCCTTCGCCAGAATGCAGTGAACCTGTATAAGAACCAAAGTGACAAGGTGATGCCCCAGCCTCTGGTGATGTACTTCACTATCTGTATCCTGTACATGGTGGAGCAGCTGCATGGCATCCACATAGTTCATGCTGACATCAAACCAGACAACTTCCTGCTGGGGGAGAGGTGAGGGTCCTGTCCTGTTGGGCTTCTGCTCCTGATAAAGAGAGGAAGACGTTTTTTCTCCACCACAAATCAAACCTCTAAAGTTCAACTGTCACGGTTTCCATGGCGAAAATACGGCACGGGTGTGTGTGTGCACGGGTGTGTGTGTGCACGGGTGTGTGTGTGCACGGGTGTGTGTGTGCACGGGTGTGCCGTCTTTGCTTTTGCTGGGGGGGGATTTGTCATCTCTATGGCGACCATTGTGTTTCAGGTTCCTGGACAATACCTCTTTTGAGCCAGAGAACCTTGATCATGGACTTGCTTTGATTGACTTGGGTCAGAGCATCGACATGACGCTTTTCCCAGAGGGCACTGAGTTCACTGCAAAGTGTATGACCTCTGGTTTCCAGTGTACAGAGATGTTGAGTGGGAGACCATGGAACTACCAGGTAAGCTTGTGTAACTGCTTTTAGCTCGCTTCATGATGCATCTGTCCTCGATGACCCATGCCCTAACTGCCTCCCTGTGTGGTTTCATTAGACTGACTACTTTGGAATCGCAGGGACCGTGCACTGCATGATCTTTGGGACGTACATGCAAGTGAAGCATGAGGATGGAGTGTGGAAGACCAACGCCGTATTCAGAAGGTAATCACCGTTACGTAGAGCGGGAATTTAATCTCGAAACCGAATCACTTTTGATTTGGGATTCTCAGTGTCAAGCACCTCGCTATCTGTCTATCATTTACATGTAGTCATTTAGCAGACGCTCTTATCCAGAGCAACTTACAGTAAGTACAGGGACATTCTCCCCGAGGCAAGTAGGGTGAAGTGCCTAGCCCAAGGACACAACGTTATTTGGCAATGCCCGGGAATCGAACCAACAACCTTCTGATTAATAGCCCGACTCCCTAACCGCTCAGCCACCTGACTCCCCATCATGTCCTGTAGGAACCCCCACAGCGACCTGTGGAACGAGCTGTTCCACACTCTGCTGAACGTGCCGGACTGCCGCTCCCTGCCCAGCTTGCGGGAGCTGCGGAGCCGCTTGTGCAGCGTCCTGCAGCAGAACTATAGAAACAAGCTGGCCTCGCTGAAGACACGCCTGGTCATCCAGCTCCTGGAGAGCAGGTCAGCCCGGAGGTAAACCTGCCAGAGCCCACCCAGCCTCCACCAGCCCCCCACCCAGCCTCCACCAGCCCCCCACCCAGCCTCCACCAGCCCCCCACCCAGCCTCCACCAGCCCCCCAGCCTCCACCAGCCCCCCACCCAGCCTCCACCAGCCCCCCACCCAGCCTCCACCACAATGCCCAGCCCCCCACCCAGCCTCCACCACAATGCCCAGCCCCCCACCCAGCCTCCACCAGCCCCCCACCCAGCCTCCACCACAATGCCCAGCCCCCCACCCAGCCTCCACCACAATGCCCAGCCCCCCACCCACCCTCCACCAGCCCCCCACCCAGCCTCCACCAGCCCCCCACCCAGCCTCCACCACAATGCCCAGCCCCCCACCCAGCCTCCACCAGCCCCCCACCCAGCCTCCACCACAATGCCCAGCCCCCCACCCAGCCTCCACCAGCCCCCCACCCAGCCTCCACCACAATGCCCAGCCTCCACCAGCCCCCCACCCAGCCTCCACCACAATGCCCAGCCCCCCACCCAGCCTCCACCAGCCCCCCACCCAGCCTCCACCACAATGCCCAGCCCCCCACCCAGCCTCCACCAGCCCCCCACCCACCCTCCACCACAATGCCCAGCCCCCCACCCAGCCTCCACCAGCCCCCCACCCAGCCTCCACCAGCCCTCCACCACAATGCCCAGCCCCCCACCCAATCCTCCACCCACCCTCCACCACAATGCCCAGCCCCCCACCCACCCTCCACAGCCCCACCCCCACCCACCACCCACCACGATACTTCCATGTTTGAAAGTGGACCTTATGTAAATACATACAAATTAATTGAATCTTCTCCTGTGTATTTCTTTCTTTTTTCTTCTTTTTTTTTTAATCAGTGTTTGTACCATTTGAAATGTTACTTGGTTGTGCTTGGTTCAGATGCATAGGTTTTAAACGTAGGGAGCTTGTGAGATTGATATGAGATCTTCTTTTGAGAAAGAAACTTCATACCACAAGACACTAGATGTCCCTCTTGTTGAAGGTGTGAGTTTGTAGTTTTCTTTCCTGTTAGTTTGCAAGTATTCAGTTGGCAAGGTTATTTTTTCATTGTAAAATGTCCTGCATCTGATGTATTTATGTTGGAAAAGGTAACATTAAACCACAGTAGGGAAAAATAATAAACAGAATGGTAAACTAATTTCTCCATCCAATATGTGACAGCTTTTTCTCGTGAAGCGTCTTCAATCAAGCCTACGTGCGTAACACAGTTTGCCTCTACACAGACACAGTCGAATACTGAATATAGTCCACTGGTCTAATATAAATCCTCAACCTTATTCTGCAACAGACCCAGATTATTCAGATGATTTCCTGAGATCATCTACAAAACAGTGAGAGATGTGAAACGTGTGACAGCAAAAATAAAAAGGGCTAAACACAATATCCCAGGAAGAGCAGAGTCTCCAGTGCCCTGTGTGTGACCTCATCTAGTCTCCTACTCCAGAGTCTCCATCCTCTCTGCATGGTTAATGAACTCTTTTGTTGAGAGCTCCCCTGTCGATATCGCTACCTCGAGCTCTGGAGATGAAAAGGCAGAGGTGCTCTTAGCACAGCTGTTAATTTGATCTCCAGGAAACTGGAACTATGGCTCTTAGACACAGATGCCTTTTAAGGATGGACGCTGGGATAGATCTGTCAGACGTAAGGCATGAAGAGTAACAGCCCTCTCTCGCCTTGACATCAGACGGCGTCTAAATATGGGATGGTCTCTGTACCTGGAGAAAGCTCTTTGATAGTAATCCTGTTCATGGATCTTTGCTTCTATGCAGTGTGTCTGCATGATGTGTTTTACATATTCTTCTCGTTTGTTCTTGCATAATGTTTTCAGTCCGACAAAACAGTGGAGGAGCACCTCATTCCAGCTTCATTTGTTTGTCGAAGAAGCTTGATCAAGGACACTGATGGGAGGGGTCATTTGAAGACTAGCCCAAATCATTGCAAAAGGATAATTTGTCACTGATTTTGGCCTCTATGCTGGCACCTTGTAATGAGAACTTGGCCATCCATACAAATAGGGAGGATTTGACTTAGCCCTCCTGAAGTTTAACATTTATCATGTAAATTAATTTTTTATTTGCTTGTGCATATCATCAACGGCTAATTGAAATGCCATAGTTTACCCTATTCATTATAGAATGAGTTTGTGTTCGCTTTTTTTCTTGGGATACCAGCCCATGTAAAACACGAGGAGAATCCAAATAATATTATTTAAAGATGATGCCCATAAACTTGTAGGCAAGAAAACACACAATTTAAATGACAAGTCTGCAAGGCTGTATATCTGCATTTCATACCTAAAGATGATTTTTATTTGCTAGGTCATTAGAGAGTTGACACCACTAGTGTCATTCTGACTAGCGCCCAGAACTATGTTCTGTAACATCAGTGACTGGCTCTCCACAGGGTCCTATAAACAGCAGTGAAAACCTCATCTTCACCACCAGTGGGGCACCCAGCAGTGATCCAAACACCTATTTAACCCTGCAGAGCTGTGCGTCGCGGAGTACAGCGTGTATCAGCCTGGCTGCCAGTCAGTGTGACAGGATCTTCTGTCAGAGAGGATCAGTAATGAATGAAGACCTGCTGAGGTGCAGCTTAGAAGGACACAGGTGGCAGGAGAGGGAGGGGCCATCTGTCTCACTGTCTTATGAACATTATTAGGTCACAAAAAAGGTTATTATAAGGAACCACAACTGTGTGATGAATGTAGGATTTGATCTGAAGTGACAAACGACTCTTCTTCAAAGACAGCAATTCCCCCGGGGGGCATGTGCTTCACTGCTTGTGGTACTTTCCTGTCACATAAGAAAATCTCATCTTTTGCGAACGATAATTCAAGGTACATCAGAGTAACGCTGCTCATGGAGACACCTAACCCACTCTTGAATGTCCATGAGGCTGCTGTACTGGTTATGATCAGCGGTATCATTCCCCACCCAGGACGGCACCTCCAGCTGCGAGTCAGAAAGTGTTAATATTACATATCTCATTACAGCTCTGTAACGAGGCCAGAGCTGGATCTATTTAATGCCACAAGGTTTTCTGGCTACATTCCTCCTTTACGAGTCTGACGAGACTCCTTCCAGACTGTCCTTGTGCTCTGGAGCTGAGCTGAGCTCCTACTGTCTTAACAGCTGCTAGAACCCCAAATCTGCCCACAGATATATTTTTAAGGAAAATGTGTTATATCAAGTACTTGATAATGTGAGGATAACATGTACATTTGTATTACATACTGTAAATGGGAATTATAAGTCATAGGCAAAGCTGGCTCAATATTGGCACTTGTGAAGGTTTTAGTACATGACATTATGTTCATACCAACCTTTCAGAGAGGCACTTTTCTGTGACTTTTATCATTAGCATAAACGTATTAAACAGGAGGACAAACTGAGAGAATGTAAATGCAAACTGTTGGCAGATGTTGCTGCTTACAGCCAACATGAACAAGATGTCAACCCACCTGCCCTGCCCCCAGCCCCCCTCCCCCCCCAGCCCTCCCCCCCAGCCCACCTGCCCCAGCCCCCCTCCCCCCCAGCCCTCCCCCCCAGCCCCCCTCCCCCCCTCCCTCCCTCCCCCCCAGCCCACCTGCCCTCCCCCCCCCAACCCACCTGCCCTGCCCCCAGCCCCCCCCCCCCAGCCCACCTGCCCTCCCCCCCCAACCCACCTGCCCTGCCCCCAGCCCCCCTCCCCCCAGCCCCCCTCCCCCCCAGCCCTCCCCCCCAGCCCACCTGCCCTCCCCCCCCCAACCCACCTGCCCTGCCCCCAGCCCCCCTCCCCCCCAGCCCCCCTCCCCCCCAGCCCACCTGCCCTCCCCCCCTCCCTCCCCCCCAGCCCTCACCCCAGCCCACCTGCCCTCCCCCCCCCCAGCCCCCCTCCCTCCCCCCAGCCCTCCCCCCCAGCCCTCCCCCCCCAGCCCACCTGCCCTCCCCCCCAGCCCTCCCCCCCCCCCAGCCCTCCCCTTTCCTGTCTCATTCTCATTCAACAGGAACATGCTGAAGGCCTCCACGCACAGGGACAGATGCAGCATGTGAGCCTCAGATAGACAATCAAGTCCAAAAGATTCTCGGTTATCTTAGCTTGACTTGAAATGGTGTATGTATCTCTTCCTGCTATGAAGATAATCTGTTTAAAGTTACACCTCGGCTGTAGGTCAGGAATAATTGTCCTCGTTCAGTGATAATTTATTAGGTACAGCATTTATCTGGTTTGTTCTGGTATACGTGAGCACGACTCTGCGTGGGAGTGAGGTTCTGCCCGCTCCCCCCCGCCTCAGAGGTATCAAAGCTTTGTTGTGACATCAGAGGAAATGTGCAAGCACAGAGTGGCGAATGGCACAGGAGAATTAACTGGTCTGTTTGAATCCCTCCAAATTTTTCTGTCATTCCCAGAAGCCTATGACCTGGACTCCTAGTGCAAAAAGGTTTCAGATTAAAAACTGAGATTGGCAGTTGATCTTCAAGAGGTGCCACCCCAAACTAAGATAACTGAAACAGATTTGGCCTGGCTCTTCTCTTAAAATATTTCCATTTGAAGAAGCTTGTTTATACCAGGTTTCTTCCAATTGGTTTATACCAATTACAAACTTGTTTTATAAGGCTGTAGATGAACCGACAATACATCTTGAGGTCACTTAGTTGCATCTTCACATGTGGCCTGTTCACAGCACCACAGGAAGTAGAAACGCACCTGGTTTTAGCCAAACATAAAGACAACAAATACAATTTATGAAGACTAAGAAAACTTTCTTTATTTGAATATGAGTTTTTTTTGTATCACCACGGACAGCATACAAGCACTCTGTATAGTCAAGCAGCAGCGCTATGTTTGATCTATGTTGTGAAGGGTCTGATAAACTCACTCATTCCTGCCAGGCCTCATTCTGGTAAATGGACGCTGCCCTTCCAGCATCCCTCAGTTCAGAATACGTTCCCGCGGCCACGGTTGTTCACAAATATCTTTAATAATGTTAATGTTTAATTGAAATGGTTTCAGCTCAGTTTATTGTGCTGATGCTCTCGGGTCATTGTGAAAAATATGGCTGCTTACGCTTTTTACTGCTTTGTTTTTCACAACTGTCTGTTCTCCGAAAAGACAATTAAAAACAATATCACATTTGCTTTGGAGACTTCAAGATAAAATCTGTGATGAGAGCAGTCTAGTGTTTTGTACAGTCTAGTATTTTGTACTAAGTAGCCTACTGTATGTATAAAAAATAAATTAAAAAATAAAACAGGCAACCAAATGAGCACCAGTGATGCTGTGCACAAGCTAATGAGACATACTTTCATAACAAAGGATGTGTTTTGAAAAGTGAGGATTTCATTAATGCAGCATTGCATTTATTGTTTTGTCCCCAGGTCAGTAAACCCTGATCACTGCTGCCACAACCCTGACGTTTATGCCTTCTCGCTTTTGCACAACTTTAACAAGTGCTACACTGCAACATTTACATACAAAGTACACATCCTCTACCTCTTATCTATTTTACAGATAAGTTTTTGTAAAAGTAATAAATTAAATCAACATCAGTCCACGGATTGTGGTTAAGCCCTTGCTCAAGAAAGTCCATTTTGTGGTATTTTCTGTCATCGAGACATGTTGCTAGGTTACATTCTTCTACTACTAAAATCTCAGAGCCTTCAAGCCCACTCTCTCTCTCTCTCTCTCTCTCTCTCTCGCAGTCTCCTGCGGCTAATTTGCACCATCTTCACATCAAATGCATTGTCAAAATCCTTGTGTCAATGTGAGCTACCAATCAACCGAGCTGATGAAATAGTGCCATATATGGAAAAATGCCCTGAGACCATTTCCTTTGGTGTAGGCAGCTGAATGCAAAGCTTTTGCATGAGGCAAATCTTCAATTGTACAGTGGAATAAATAACTCGACTGTTGGTATTCTGAAATGTGAGTTCATTCATTCTAATGAGTTGACTTGAATTCCTTCGGGTCAAGCCACAACTGTTCCGCCTGCCAGTATTCCTCACATTTTGAGAATGCTTGCCCGAGGCAAGAGTGTGTTTCACAGTGCATATCTGAACAGATCTTACCAAACTAGCATCCGTAGGCAGCAATCTCTGTACAGCACTTGGGTAAAGGGCACCTTGGGATAAGACTGGGCCCATGTGTAAGGCCACCTTAGCAGAGGAGGAGGATAAACTAAAGTTATAAATGTTTCTGTTTTGTTTAGAGCCAAAGAATGTCAAGACAACGAAGTTGTCAAACTTTGTTGTCTTGTTGTTTGGATAAACAAACACTTGTTTGTTTATCCAAACGTTGAAGAATAAAAGAACACACACACATCAACTGATTTTTTAAATCTAAAAATTCATTAGTTTTAACAGACAAAAATGACTGAACAATGAATTTAAAAAAAGGTTAGGGCTGCTTCAATTATTAAATATATACCACTGAGGGATTACATGCAGGTAATAGGATAGCTGGAAAAAAATGTTACTTTATTATCAACGTAAAGATGATGGATCTGACCTTCAAACCAAGAGCAGGAAAGTCGATTGATGTGAAAAACGTTTTCCATCCCTGATTATCAAACTCATCAAAATGGCCTGTTTATCACAGAATGTAGACAGCACTTTTAATTTTGTGAAGGAAATCATTATGTCTATAATCCCAAGGTCCTTTCTGTGCTACCCAGTTTGAATTTACAGTTCATGGTACCACAAATTGGAACGATTATGAATAATAGACAATAAAGACGCTTTTGTAAAAGCAGTTCAGATTTCACTTCAGAAAAGATTTCAAGAGTATACTGGGAAATTTGTATCAGCATCAGGACTGTACTTTAAACATTCTGATTCAGAATGTAAAACATGTACAGTTATGTAGAGAGCCTCTCAGTATAGTTTCCATGCAGGGACTTTATGTGTAAAGTGAGTGAGGACCATATGCTTGTGAACGTCAAGCTTAGATCATTATCCATATTCATCTTCTTTTTTTTTTTTTGCTCTGACCTCATTATTATCACAATTCCCCTGTGACATCTCATCAGGTTGTTGGTCTCAATCCTGTGGCAGCTATTGAATATATTGTCAAAATGCAAAATGTGTGGTTGAGGTTGTTTGCTGCGGGGAAAAAAAGCCATTCCATTCTAAGATTGCTATGGATACACCATGCATCTGGAAAATATGTTATCATCTTCATTTTTATTCGTTTTTCTTTTATTGCATATGCAGCATACCAAAGTATGTGCTGTATAAGTCACTTTCATTGTGAAGATCTTGGATGATGACACATTGTGTAGGAATGCATATATTAATATTCTATACAGTGAGTATACATGCTTGTATGTCTGTATGTTTGTACTGTACATATGCATTTTTGGTTGGCGTTTGTATTTTAGGTATGAAATGTGAAAGTTATGTTCATCTGTCGAAAAGAAAAACAAATGAATCACTTTAGATTCTCTTGCCTCTGAGTCTACATCAACATTCTCAGAATCGATGCCACAGGCACCATTGCTCATTACCTCCAAGACACAACAATGAGATAAAACATTTAGTCATTTAGCAGACGCTCTTATCCAGAGCGACTTACAGTAAGTACAGGGACATTCCCCCCGAGGCAAGTAGGGTGAAGTGCCTTGCCCAAGGATACAACGTCCTATTGCACGGCCGAGAATCAAACCGGCAACCTTCAGATTACTAGCCCAATTCCATAACCGCTCAGCCACCTGACTCCCTGGCTACTGGAGATAAAACCTGCATCTCTAAAATCACTAATGTCAACTAAACTGGGTTTACAGCGACGCGTGGCTCAAACGGTAGCAGAGCCTAGGGATCTAGAAACCCTGTGTGATTTGTGACACCAACACTTGTTTGCTTTTGGAGATCTGTCTTCTTCAGAATAACTATCTTCTGTGCTTCTTTGATCTTTTACCAACTACTTAATTTCTGGAATAAGCACTCGAAATCTGTGAAGACATCATGCAAGTTTACAGTTTCAAGGCCGACAGAGAAGCAGATCTCTGCCATGGCCCATTAATGCATCTGCACAGTTAACCCCTCTTTTAAGTCAGTCAGCCAGTGTGCAATACACAAGGTGCTGTTTAAACATTAATTGTGACGCTCTGTCAAAGTTGTCACTTATCGTGACAAGTGTCACGGCAGTGTATTTAAACATTTTAAATCATTTAAACATTTTACATCGTTTTAAAAACCTGTTTAAACAGGAACAAAACCATCAATTCAATATTTGTATCTCTGACTGCTAACTATCCACAGGAAGTTTCTGTAGAGGATGAGGGAGGATTAGAGGACAAATCCTGAACACTGGCTGCTAAAAATATGTTAATATAATTGATCCATAAGGAGAACTCTTAATTCTGAATGGATTTACAGACTAATTCTATCTTGGACAGAAGGCCACATCTGGTAGATTTACTATCCACTGTTATTCACTCCAGGATTCTTGAGTCATTTGGCCTCAAAAACACATTTTATTCCATGAATCTAAAACATTTGTCTCATTTTGACAAGAAAAAATTAAACACATTTGAACATCCATGTCCTTTGTGGGTAAAACTACCTGTTGCTGACTGTTGACTGTGGCATCATGTGTAGATTACAGATCAAGTCAAGCGTTTATTTAGGCAGTCAGTACATGCATCTCCTCTTAGCATCAGTCGTAGGGATGGGGATCGTAAAAATAAAAAAAATCTATAACACAACATAATATGAAACCCATATAAGGGACACTTGAATCAGAACGAAAGAGGGATTCATCTGAAATGCAATCCAGAAAGACTTCCCTGGATTGCGAATGAAGATGTGAAATACCTGCAAACTTCCAGAAAATAACTTTTCACCTGTTTCACAGTAATCACAAAACTATCCTTTTTTACTTTAGATAAAAAAACAAGCTATTTAGAAGCTCTATCAAACTTAGATGAAACCTATGGTGTATCAGAATGACGATGTGATTGGCACTCATAAGTATCAAACGATGATTTCCTCTCCTCTTTGCCTTGCCTTTCAGCTAGCTGTCTATATTTAGCAGGATGTTGCTTTTCCCCTGTCTCCAGAGATAGAGAAGGTAATCAGACAGTTGGCGCTCCCTCCCGATGCACTCGCTTCACTCGCTGCACCCATGATGGGTAACCCAGCATGTCGAACGTGTGAAAACTCCACAAACATGACAGATTATGCTATCTAATTACCGTCCTGGGCCAGTAACCACAGACACAGCGGGTGTGATCAACTTTAGCTGTGCCAGGATGCCCCTCCCCCTCGATCATCTTCGCTGGGCCCGGCAGGCACACTCACAGAGGGTTAGACATGGCCGATATGTGACACAAGGTCAACGTCTTGAGTCACCCGCGGGTCGTTCTGTCTCCCCGCTGCCTAGACGGAGCTGTGAGCATAGATAGCTCTTGTCAGAGGGCTCGGTGACAGTTTGAAGTGTCATTGCTCCAGACATTTACCCAACACTCAACCAAGGCTTCTAATGTTCCTCGACTCCACTGCTGTCGTAGGCGGTTTTTGTTTGCACATTCTCACCGCTGTCAAAAGATCTTCTCAACTGTGAAGTTAAAGTAGGCTACAATCTGAATGAAAAATGTGTCAGATAGGATCTCCAGCAGGTTCCAAAGCCTAAATGACGATGTGTTATTTTCTTCCAGATTGTGTGCTACCGAAAGTATATGCACAAATATTTCACCTTCATCTTAGGCTCATCCTTGTGTAATTGTTAAATGGTATGGAATGTTTTAAGATTCAGTCAGTTTATTGTCTTTTGCCTTGTGACCTTGAAGTCTAAGGTCCTGCTCAGTTAATCTGTTAAGGGGAGGCTGGACAAGGAGACCCCCTGCAGTGAAACATGTGCAGCATCACAACAAAACACAGCTTGTTCTGTCATACACCATTTGCTAACAATCTACTAACAAGGACAGAAAGACAGCACAGCTTAAGCTGTTCTGTTGGCATATTTTTCAGCTTTGAGTTAAAAAAATAGAGACTTGAGGTGAATCTCACTCTGCAAAATGCATTTCTTGTTTTTACTAGGTTTAAAAAACCTTTCAGAGACCAGAATTTGGTCTCTTAACATGCAAGCAATTATGATTTGCTCAAATTTTGTTCCTCAAATGTAGGGTGGACTGCCAAAACACAACCATTACACTAATAATTTAGAATAGCAAGGAAATAAACAGGGATGACTGTTTAGTATTTAGAGCTTGTGAACATGAAGATGTATTTTTTAGTTGTTTAATGGAACATTCAAACTGCTAATAAAAAGAAAACCTGCTAGTATGGTCAGCTAAACCACATGTCTCCTACAAGCTCATCACAGCAAGCAGAGCACAGTGCTCAAATGAACCAAGCTTACAATCACATCGGAACACAAGAAACATTTAACCTCATAAATGTAATTTCTAAACAATCAATACCTCATCGGATTATTTTGAGAGGAAGTATTCCTTCTCGAGGGAATCCAATGAGACTGAAACGACAAACTGTCTGAGTATATTTTACAGGCAAGGCGAAAGACACTGTCCAAACTCCTTCCAAGGTCAACTGATATTCCCTGCTGTAAACGGTTAGCTCTGAGGGGACTGTTTCCATGGCGCTGTGTCTTGTCCATGCTCAGCTGTCTCTCACAGCAGAAACAAGGTTTCTGGTAGCACAATGTGAGATGAGTCAGCTTTATATCTTCGCTGTGAACTGTCAATTAAAGATGTTGTGAGGTGTGTTGCCTAACTTTTACCTCAGGGTGAAGGTTTCTGTTTCTGGTGAGTCCTATAATCGTGCAATGCAAACAGTCCATATGAGAGTAGATATATGGATACGTTATATTCTAGGTCCAGTCCCAATTTACCGTACGCCTTTCCTTCTAAACTTATAATGACATGTTGTAAACAAGTTTTAGTTTGATGTCAATGAAAAAATGATGCATCTTTGTGGTTATACTCATGGGTCTAGTACAACAAAGAGACACTGCACAGATCAAGACAGAATTTAGTTTTAGATCCACCCTCTGGTTATTGCCACTGAGCTATGGAAGAAGAATTACTTATTTTACCGTCTAGCAGGCATAACTCTTGCACTGCATTTTATGAACAAAAGATTTATCCGAAACCACATTCCTAAAGAACATTATTTTCAGCAGACCATTTAATGCTTTCAGTACCATGGATTACAGAGATTCTGACTTATTGATTGCTAGTTTTTTTCTGTGTATTTCATGTGTTCATCTAGTGAAGGCATAAGAGTACAATTTGTTTGGAATAGATCTCCCTGTATGAACCTGCTACTCATTAAACGCGTCTCTAAAATGTCCCTGTGTGTCATACACGGCTCCTGTTGTACGCTAATTCCTATCACTGTCCCCTAAGTTTCTGCTCGAGAAATCACCAGGCTTGTCAGAATCAGCTCTTAAAAGTTTTTAAATGTTGTGCAAATATGTGCAAGGTCCAGATATTCGGTTGAATCACGGCCAGCCTCCACATTTCTATACAGTATTAATTCAGATCTGGAAAACACAGTGCTGAGTCACTATTCATTCATGCGGAGAAGTTTGAATCATCAGTTGCCCTGAAGAAGTTATAGGAGAAGGACCAGTGGTAATGGAATATGCAAATAATTACCTGCTCTGCCTACCTGTTTATTTATGATGTCAAGCGATCAAACTTATTAGGGTGGCCACTTTTGTGATGGTCTGTCCTGTTCCCTGATCTATTCACCTGTGAGGAAGTGCAGTGGTTTGTGGGTAATTAATGGGAGAGAGGACTGAGGCGACAGGAAAACATGGCTGCCTGATGAAATCATTTTCAAGGACAGTGTCCTTGAAAATGTCCTGGGGTGACCAGTGATTTTGTATGGCCACATCCTCCCATGGATGGTACATTTCTGCTTTTTAATCCCCATTGATGCCACGATCTCCTGATGAGTCCTCATGAACTTCACCAGCCAATCTTACACTTTGATCAGAGAAAAGATTTCAGTCTCTTTTGTGGTTTTTGTTGTTGTTGTCGAACAGTAGTTTTGCTAGTCTGATAATTGTCCATTTCTCTCCTTCCTCCCTTGGACATCCTGTTCTGTATAATGAGATAGCCATAGATTGGTACAGCATTATAGTTGTTTACAATGATAAGTAGTGGACCAAAGGAAAACAGTTGCAATGCAATTACACTCTTTCCTTTCCTTATCAGTTCTGACAACCATTTTTTAAATATGTTTCAGCACATAAACAGTACATTGTATTTCATTCACTCACGTGCTGTTTGCTTGGTTACTATTTTGTTTTGGTTAGTTGTTGGTATTCATTATAGTCTCTACTTCAATTACATATATTGTGTTGAATCTCCATGGAAACATGTTGCATAGCAGCAGTAGACATTTCAAAACCATAAACTGGTTTCATGAATCATAATGTGAATACGACATCTCCCAGTGTGTATTCACAATCCCCATACATCCTGTATATGTTATCACAACAGATGTCAAAATCAGATCAAAGGCTCTTGGGATGAAAAAAGAACAAACAGACATCAGAATATAAATTACTTAATCATTATTTTGCACAATATCATACATTCTCATGCAGCTTATTTCCCATAATGGTGAAGTCATTTTAGCTCAATCAGCCTCACGTAGTGTGTGTGGCATAGTTGCCTGGGGCGACGGTGGGCTGATTTATAAGTGTACAGCATCCTTGTGATGGCTGATCTGTGGGACCCAATAGAAGCCTGCTGTCTGCAGGTGATGTCATTAATCCCAGACTCACACACCTTTAACCGGGCCCCTCATCACCCCAAGAAACCGCCTTCTCTCACAGTAGCAACCACTTGAACATAATCAGTGAGGGTGTACATGATGGATGGCATGCAGCTTTGTCTCAGCAGTAAGTTCAGTTTAGCTTCTGTTAATTGAACTATCATTCTGAGTGCCGAGAGATTTACATAAGGGATGATGGGACACATGATCACATCCCTGTTCTCTGACTTTCATCGATTTCATGATTTACATTGTATTGGTGTGTATTGTGTTTTGTTGGTTATTGGTTATATAATTGTATATTAAGACATTTGAATACCATGGGTACTATGTAATTGTTCTAATTCAATCAAGTAAAAACCTCCCACATGTGGGGGTCTCTTATCCTGCTCAAGTAACCTTACCAACACAGCTAATATATGCAAATGCTGACATTTCATCCTTCCAATATTGTTGCACTTGGAAACACAGTATGATCTTGAAGGTCCTCCAAGATGTGCTTCAATAAACTTAATTGGACTGAAGCAATTTCTGCATGAGCCAGCTGGATGGCTTTGATGCTTTTAAAAGTTTCAGAAAATATTTATAATCCAAGGAACTTGTGTCATAATAAATCAAATAACAGGATGTAACTAACACTCATTAGTTTTAACCACAACAGACAACAATAAAGAAATAAGCAAGAAGAATTTTCAGGCGAGCAATTAACTCAGCTGAGATGGCCTCAACTGCTATCTCATCTGGGTTCATCGGATGGATTTTCAATATCGTAGGAGTCATATGTTAAGATGATGCACCTTAAACATGTTTGACTAACCATTTGTAATTTCAAACATCCCATAATTTAACGTTGAACATGTTTATTACACTTCAGTACCTATTAATTTCCAAACATTTATATCGTTTACACAAACTACTCATCAAATACTATCACAGCCCACCTGTCTGTGACAGAAACTCATCAGTCATTGAATATCATCCAGGCTGAAGGTTTACCATACTGGAGCCTAAACAACTGTCATCTGCTCGTGGTCAATTTGACCATCTGCCTTCAGGTCAGGCTCAATCAATAGAAAAGCTATCTTCTTGAAATGGTTTGAGGAGAGAGGCATTTCTATAATGACAAAGATTCTTCACTTGTGTGGGGGTTTTTTTTTTTTTAGAAGGAAGCTAAATTGCTTCACAGACTGCAATTTGTTGAAACAACTTGAGCGTCTGAAGTGATCCACTGTGACAAGGAATTTGTTAACACAGGAGGAGGTATACATAGTATTGGCAAGTCTCTGTGCTCATTAGCTGCAAAACAAAGACATGGTGAGACAGCCAAACCACCAAATGACACTGAAATTATTGTATGCAGGAATTCAAGCAGGTGTTTTCTTAAGCCATCCGCACAAGAGAGCCAGTATGGGCCACTCAGCCATGGCAATGCAGAGTTTGCAGGTGGAGAGGTGGTCTAAGAGCTGGGACATAACAGGCCTTTAAACTTCCAATTATCCACCACATCCTCAGTGCCCCAGGATTCTGAATTCACACTTCAGCTAAGTTCCAGATGGCTTCATTAACTTGGACAGAGCCTTGGTTGGCACACTGCCCAGCACATGAGGATGACTCTGTTAACCGAGCAGAGAAGGGGTTTTGATGACTGAACCCCTGCTGGGGATTCCATTGGATGCTACAGAAACAGGCATCGTTTCTCAATTCATGAGCAGTGGTTAGAAGCTCT
This sequence comes from Thaleichthys pacificus, assembly GCA_023658055.1. Taxonomy (NCBI): domain Eukaryota; kingdom Metazoa; phylum Chordata; class Actinopteri; order Osmeriformes; family Osmeridae; genus Thaleichthys; species Thaleichthys pacificus. The sequence goes on along the minus strand of CM042869.1, from coordinate 17,804,639 downwards.
TTATTTGTAAATGTCCCTCTGCTGTTGTTCTGATCCTGACTCTTTGCAACTAACGCTCCATTGAAATTGCTAAAACAATACCTTGTAAAAAAAAAAAAAAAAATACAATAAGAATGACTAAACACACTCATTGTCTCAAATCAACAGTCTCAAATAACTGGAGGTTTTCTTGAAGACACCTAAATCTCAAGGTCTCTCTGACCTTATGTAAGGCTCCCTGGAGCGTTACCTCAGTCCGTAAGTCATCCTGACCTGTTAATTTGGCGAAATGGATATTCCATTTACACCATGCAAAGGCTACCCCAAATTACACTACATCATCCAATGACACATAACGTAAATCGGTGCTGACAAGTCCCCTGCTTCTCATGCCATGGCTGGAGCACATAGTCCTTGTTTGGAGCACTCAGCACTCGGCTGATCTGCCACTGGGTCAAAACACCAAGGTGTGATTTATGGTTTCAGGTCTAAACCGTGGCCCTGAACCTCGCCATGCCGTGCTGGAACACAGTCCCACTTGTCTCCCATAGCTTCCTTGCAGACTCTAGCAGATAACCTGTTAGGAGACATTGATCCATCATCAAGTTTAGGCCGAGTCTTCTTTTATTTAAAAAATCAGATTGTATGGCTGCCATCAGAGCGTGAAAGAATGGGTATGGATTCCGTTAAGGTAAAGTAAGTGGATGGAAAGTCTGTGCACTGACATCTGCATAAGATATTAACGACAGGCTCCAATAAGTTTAAGGTAAACAGAAACAGGTGTTTGGGACTTTCAGATGCCACGGCAACAGAAGTAACAGACTGAGCAGGAAGAAACAAGGTTTTCTGGAGAAAATTGTGTCTTGGTATCAGATCTTTGATCTTACAGAGTAGACAGAACACTTTAATCCACTCAAAATAAAGTAACGTTAAAGTAGTTTAATTGCAATGATTAATTAATAATTGATTTCCAAATTAATAAAACAGACTTGTGGTGATTTTATTATTTTCATACGTTGCTGTCTGACCACTGCAAATTCACTCAATGTATCTCGTTTGAATTAAACTAGTCATTCATTTATTCTTGAATAGCAGATGCCTAGACTCTAATTAATACTTTTTGGCTCTCTAGGGTGAAGATTCATTAGCCTCGCTCTGCATTTGATGAAATGTGTTTTTTTAATCGCCTTTATAGGAAGCACTCATTTATTCGGACATGGAATAATTTCACATATCAACACATCTCAACCCGGCTCTTTCACCAGAAACACCTGTTCAATTACACCAGAGTTTGAGCCCACTGTCAGGTTTACAAAAGATCACAGGGTGGCTATTTCAGCTATTGTGCTGCACTTGATTCAGAGCGAAGCGACAAGCTCTGAGTTGGAAAGCTGTGGGGTAGCAACCGCAAGGCTTGCAGGGTCACCGCGAGCAGCTTCCAGCAAGAACTGTCTGTCTGGAAAGACTTTTCTATTGGACACCAAAATAGAAGAGATATTTATACTGTATGTCAACTGAGCCTGGTCCAAAGAGCTCCTTTCTGTCATTAATTTGACTGTCTAAAATGATCAGTAAATACAGTAGAAGACCGTTTTTTAATTTATGTTGTTGAAGAAATAGCAGACATTCACACCCACCAGTGTCTTTGTCAAAGAATTGTAAAGACATGTTATTTTGATATGAGCTGATAGCTAGTGTAAATGGGGCAATCTTTGTGTGTCTGTGTTTGTGTGTGGGTACTTGTGTGCATGTTATTACAGAGCTTGATCAGTTGCTAAAGACATACTTTGAGATCATTTTTAATTTTTCAGTTGTACAAATAGGGAATCGTCTGTTTCTTATGCAATCGCTTGCCATCCTCTTTAAAGATCGGAAGGAATATGTGGGTTACAATGATTATATGCACATATGATTATATTTTATCTAGCATATTGACCTGCAATTCTCTCTTAATCAAAACCTAATCGTTGTCCATTATGGGTCTTGCACATGGGACAATTAGGGCTGACACGTGTCCTGATCAAAATGCGATTCCCATAGTTAATTGCTTATGATCTACCCGTTTTAATCCTGTTTTACAAGCTTGTTCTGATTATACATGTTGTGCCTTAAATGTGTGTTTAAATTGTTTTGGCTAAATATATTCATCATATCTTAATGCATTAATGCTTAATGTTTTAACAACATATCATACAGATTATGTGTGTAGGCCTATGTAGGCGTCGAGTAGAGCGTGCCCAGTAATTGCTCGCGCCTGTTATACACGGAGGCTTTTAACATGCGAGGTTGGTTTAAATGTTTGGTATCTGAACTTCTGATAAAGAGATGCGCTGAACCTTAGTTAAACAATCTTTAAAATTACCACCACTTTCCATTTAATGTAGTACATTTTCTTAATTGATACCTTAAGCATAACTGTTTTTAGTACACGAAGTCTAGGTTAGCGTCGTCACGCGTTATAATTGCTGACACCTGACTTTTGGGTTTGGTCAATGTAGAAAGTGCCCCCTAGTGTTAGAAAATACGTTTCCATTGGTGAGACTGTGTCAACCTCGGTAGGCTACAGAGAACAGGCAGAAAGATGGGCTAAGTGGCTGCATAGCTAGAAATGTTTAAACGGGTTCGGCGCTCTTAAATGATTAGTTTATACATTAACATCATCAGCGGACTTACATTTTCCTCGGTTATGGAGTGGATTACTGTTTTAGTGTTTGGATCCTCAGAGAAGCTACTGTACGCAAATGTGAGCACACCTGATGAACTGTTCCAGCGCATGCACCCAAGACCAGCGCGCAAACATGTATCAGGCACCTTGATCGTATAGGCAAAATAGATTTTAAGAAAAGACGTTTTCAGGTTTTAGGTCCAACAGCTCATTTAGAAATGATGACCTTCCAAGTGAGTTTGAAATGAATAAACGGTAAGTCAATTGTTTGCGCATATAACTTGGCAATTTGTTATTGAGTGACAGTATCTTTGAACAGGAGGCTGTGTACCTGTCGACATGTTTAATTTACATGCTACTTTTATTCTTAGAGCTATCTGCTTTTGTACCTACACTTTCAAACGGATCTGCTTAAAGTTGATAAAAAATAAGACAAAGATAAAGCTGCTGATATTATCATCCCTTCTTAATTTATTTATCGCTAGTGTATAGTCTTCGTCCATGGTCTTCGTCGATAAGTGCTTTGACATTTCAGATGTACTGAGTAATTGGGCAGATTTCAAAACACATTAGTTGCTTAATGAAATGCCCATTTGAAATTAACCGTAGCCTAATAGCTGTACGAGATCGTCCTCATGGGATAGGTAACTTTTTGGATAATGGAGTCTAGGCTGCACTAGGTCAGTTAACTACACTTCTTGCCATGCCGACCGATATGACGTAGATTTAATGCAGGGACCATTTCCCCCCACCCATGTATGCCAATGTATGTTTGAGACAGAGCAAGTCCTCCCACACTTCAAACCCGCTAAAGCTCTCAAATCTCCAACATTCCCTTTAGCATGGATGCAGGTAATGTGATATTATGTTGGATATCTCTTCCAGCCTGTTCCATTACTGGGGCATTTTGAAGCAATGACTATGTGTGATTAGCCTACATATAAGGAGCTCATGATGACCAGCACCAAAATTGTCTATTACAACAGAAGCATAACAGATTACGACTATACTTCCAATGTAACAATAGAAATTGTCCTTGGCCCTACATAACATATCTGTCTACATTTGAGAGCAAACATGTTTGAATTACATAAATTGAGTTCATCAGGGTTGGATGTTGTAATTCCACTCTTAACTGAGTCATCGTTGACTGATCCATTTTGAATGTCCCTCAGGAATCCATAACTACCATATCTTCATCACAATACTTCTGGAATACAGCACGTGATGCGACCCATCTATTAGAGCAGTAATGAGCCTCTTCTTTACATCATCAATTATGCATTTACGGACTGCAGGTGATTCTGAGATTCTGAAATTCAATCTGAAAGGCTTCATCTGAACTGAGCAATCCTTATCCTTTATTAGACAGTTAGAAAGAAATGATTGATTTTAAATATGTGAATCAAAGTACACTTGATACATTTAATTAAATGTTACCACAAACCACAATTATTCTGTTTCAAGTGGTTGTGTTCTCAGGGTACAGCGGTACTTCTCCCTACATGGCATGTTCTTCACCACAGTTGAGGTGGACTCAGGAGTTGGGTTACTCTGCCAGCTTGCCCAAGTAATCAAGCAAAAATCTATAGTCTCTGGCGTTTTGGTCCCAAGGCACCCATGATTGCAGTCGACATCCTTATGGGCTTCCATAAACTTAAGTTCCAGATTTACTCCCCGGGACCTCACACTGCCTGTCTTCCCCACCCTCTAGACAGACTTATCTACTCTGTGTTAGGTGTTGTGAGTGCACAGTACACACAACCAAGTGACAAAGTAGCAAAAACAATCTCAAGACGTTCCAATAATTGGATTTCAAGCTTCCTCTGTCACAATCCAATTGTGGTATTGACGAGAAAACAGAACTGAAAACAGGGCCTTATAGTGTAGTCATGTCTGTGAATATGTTGCAGTGAGGTTTGGGTGCACCTTTCCTGCAGGGTTGTATTACAATCAAGGCAAATGTATCTGCGATGAGGAAGACAAAAACACGAACAGATAAGCCGTATCAGATCTGTGGTTACATCCTGATGCAGCTGATGTTGATTTACCGTAATGATAACATCTTAATACAATTTACTTCAGGGCCGTCTTTACTTCCGCCAAATGTATAAAGTAACAGATAGGCAGGAGCTTAGTACAACAGGAAAGCGTATGTAAAAAACCTTGCCATATTGCAGCTATTCATTCTCAGTATAAAAAAAAACTTCTGTTTTTCTGTTCCAAAATATTATTAATCCCAATGACCAAAGTTATAGAACATCTTTATATGTGACTGACATATACAACAGTATTGTTGTTGTCAGATATTTATAGAGTTAAAAAAATAATCAATATTATGTCGGAAGCCAACCACACAGGTTTTGCCTGTAAGTCAAGTCAGGTCCTTGGACAGGACGAGACACAACTCCCAGCCAGGGATCTGTCTACTCTCGCTCCCCAGAATTTAGATCCTGAAAGCCACTGTCCATCAATGTCTGGGTGACAAAAGTGAGTGTGTTACAGACTTCTCTGCTGCGGCGCATCAGTCAATGTCTTTTCTCTTTAATGTTGGTCTGGCTTCAGTTTAGGCTGTCACAGCAGTGTTACTCATCTTAGTCCCATAAAATGTGTTCCATATTTAAAATGAAAAGCAGTGCTCTGTCATAAGTAAGTATTATACTAATAAACTGATGCCTTCAATTACATGAGTGACTGTAGGTTTTTCAGTCAAGCTAGTCCTATAAAATGTGCTCCATCTTTTCTCTGCAATAAGTACAGTGTCATACAACTTAATGCATTCAATGACATTTATTAATATTACTGTAAGGTCATTGATATCTCCTTTGATCCGTGTCAAGCAGAGACTGCAGGCCTAATGACCGAGAACCTTGTTGGAGTTTCAGTCAGGCGTAGGTTGAGAAATCAGATATTCTTGAGTCATGTGTCTGACAGGAGCCTACTGTGGTTGTGTAGGAGTTGTGTAGGAGTTGTGTAGGAGTTGTGTGCTTGACCAACAGCACTCTGCCTGTTTCAAGTGTCCCAGAGTGCCATCATACAGTATCTTCCTCCACCAGGGCCCAGAATAGGTGCCCCTCTCTTCAACATCTGACGAAAACAGTTCTCCCTTCTTCCTGTTCCATCACACATGGGATCGGTCTCTGAACTCTCTCTCTCTCTCTCTCTCTCTCTCTCTCTCTCTCTCCCCTTCTGGAGAGATCATATTCGCTCCTCTGTCCATCTTCATTTGTTCCTTGTCATTTGACATTGATTGCTCTGGTAATGGGCTCAGCAAAAAGGTTTTACCACTTGGGCACAGTGTGAATTGGTGACATTAAGGGTCTTTGAAAGATTGAATCTGAGTATTAGGGGCGCTGATGGTGGCTGTTCGGCCCCCCACTTTTGATACAGAGACTCCAGCTTGATGTTATGGTGATATGAGATCACTATTGCAAACTCCAATGTAGAAAGGTCATCTGTCCTCTAGGTGAAACTGACAGCTGATTAATTGCGTCGTTTGCCGAGTCCCTGGGTGTGACTACCCCCCCCACACCTGCTCTCCTTACATTGACAGCTGCTGATTTAGCTGTAGTCCTTCAACCATCACTCTGAAATTACGGACGTCGTGAAAGGCGTGTGTTACTGTACTTGAATGACAATAATTAGTAGTTTCCTGTCTGTGTATGACTGTTTCACTCAGTGGGGATAGCTTGGTGGCGTTGTGGTTTCAGAGCCGTACACAAGGACGAGACTCGAGCCGAGGTTGTGGAAGCTCAGTGAGACACTTGGCATTATGTAGTGCCGTTATTAGCGTCATGTGTAATTTAGCCTCGTGGAATGCTGAATTATTCATCCACCGCACAAGCTTTGAAGCCTGTACTGTTGCTTTGATATCTAAACGGTGCTCTTGCATAGATACCATGTGGATTGTTAGTGTTCTGTACCTGTTTCACAATATCCATTTTTATGAGCAAAAAAAAAAGAAGTTTTTCTCTCTCTCATTCTCTCTCATTCTCTCTCACTCGCTCTCGCTCTCTATTCGTACTTTACCTTTATTTATTTTTGCCATAGAAGAAAAAAGAGAAGTTATTAACTCATCAATTGATGATAAAACCATGACTACTGAATGATCATGGTGTTGTGAATGGCAATCAATTGTTAGCTCATCAACACTATCTTAACAGCCAATCACAACCCTACTGTGTTCCTAAGTGTTTCCTGTAAGGAACACTTAAGACCCACTGTGTCACACTCTTGCCTGACATTACCATACTGACATTTATGTTATATTTCCATTTCAATCTAGAACAATATGTGCAGCTGGAAATTGGATTTTGACCTTCATAATAGTTTGGGGCCATCATTTCAGCGTCCATTTAGCCTGAAAGGCAGGTCATGGACACAGGTCATGATTAGTCAACTGGAAGAGATTCGTGCCTGGAGCAATTTCACTAACTCGGTTACACTTGCATTTGAGACCAATATGACCATCTCAGTCCAGAGTTATTTTAGTATTGCATCACTGTTGACTGGAGGCATTTCTAAGCCTCATTTGAATCCTCTGTTTAATGAGAGCCTTGAGTGTTTTTGTGAAAAATATGGAAAGACACTCCAAATATGATAAATGATTGTTCTGCACATCAGCAGGAAGAGTGTTTGAGACACATTCGCTGTGATTTTTGGAAAAAATGAAATAAAATATTATTTATTTTAATAAATATACATTGCCCATATGAAATTCAGTCTGCCAAAATGTGTTTTGCAAGACCCTAGTCAAGCAAGAAGGGCCTTACTGTTCCTGACTGGTAGCTCCATTGGTTAAAATAAACCTTTAGATTTATTCTGTTAAACATATTGTGCAACTAAATGATGGTTTTGTAGGTAAAGTGGAAACATGGTAAACACATTTTCCTCTACCGCCCCCACATGGCGGTGGAAAGTAATTTCATTCACTTCTAAGCGCGCTATTTGTTATAGGAAAACATGACAGAGTCACAAAGATCCAATAATTACACTCAGTTTTTGAGCTCAATTGTCATAGCCAACTGCATTGTATTTACGGGATGTATTCCATTTCATATTTTTTTCTTTCAACCTTTTATTTATATAGAGACAGTTTGAGAAAAACAGGAAAGCAGAACGAGAGGGAGAAGGACATGGAAAATTCCCCCGGGCCGGAATCAAACCTGGGCCCCTGTATTAGCCTTAACCTGAATGCTACGCGCTCTACCCACTGAGCCACTGGCAGCGACCACAGGCTCTGTACATCATGAGCCCCAAGGCTCCCATGCCGACCTGCTTGTATTCATGCCGTGTGCCGGGATCGGACCACCTGTCAGTCGTATTGACTCAGCTGATGTCTGTGTTGAGGAGCTCTCTGGGGGCAGGAGGGAACCATGTCCACGATGAAAGCTGCCACAGAATCGTTCCGTCGACCATGACTGGATAAACTGAATTAGCCTTCCAACAGTGTCCTTCAGCAGTGTCTTGTGTTTGCTTGCAAGTATGAAACAGGGTATTTAATTGAAACCGCTCGTGCACTTGCAAGTAAAAAGCCAGATATGCCCTTCAGACAGGACTGTGCACATGTCAGATAAAGCCTTTAAGGATTAGCATGCAGCGTATCAAGTGGCAAAAACATTGATTGAATATTTAATTCTGTTTTCCTTGAGTACACTTTTACAGACAGGATTTCTTAAATATCAAAATGCATCAGTGTTCTATAGTTATACCAAAACACATCGTCCTAGAATTGATCAGTCGCCTTCTCTTTTCTCTGAGGTTTGTTTCACCTTATCTTTTTCTCACTCTACAGTCTGGGCTGCTTGCCGTCAGACAACAGGCAAAATGGATACTAATTAAACTGGGGATTTAAATAATTAGGCTTAAGGCATTTGTTAATAGCTCCTCACGTGTTATTCTAAATAATAGTGATTAATTCTATCACACTCAGGGGATATAGCATATTTGTCGAGAGTGAAGATATCGAAACATTGAGTCGAATCAGAACTGTAGTTAAATTTCTCAATGTGGCCTTCACCTTTACAATCTTTCCCATTGTGTTTGATAACAATTGTTTGGGTTCAGTGTGTTTATCAACCAAATGACATTACATACAAATCAGAATAATCATGAGCTTTCAACCCTCCATTTACATTTAGTCATTTAGCAGACGCTCTTATCCAGAGCGACTTACAGTAAGTACAGGGACATTCCCCCCGAGGCAAGTAGGGTGAAGTGCCTTGCCCAAGGACACAACGTCATTTGGCACGGCGGGGAATCGAACCAGCAACCTTCTGATTACTAGCCTGATTCCCTAACCGCTCAGCCACCTGACTCCCTAAACTCCATAAACATGACTGCCCCTCCACACCTTTATCAAACGACTATTCTCTTCTTATAAAAACTTTTTTTGTTACAATAGATATCAAGGACAGCTACAGAACATGTGTAACTGTAATGCCATCTACAAATGCTTTTAAAAATGAGATACTGACATACAAATAGTTTTTGTGTGCCTTTTCAGTTGTCAGCCTGAATATTTAATAATAACTGGTCTCTTTCCATGTCGTCTGTTTCAGGATGACTACTGACTGAGGGCATTATCTCCCTGGGTGAGAGAGACTTTCTATCCCCTAGTGGACATCGGGCTCTGCCCAGGGATGGAGATGGAGAGGTATCAAGGGGAAAGCTCCACGGGGCCCAACATCACTAACTGCACAGGGACGCCCCCCAGCGCTCTGCCGGCGGCAGTCTTCTCAGACAGAATGGTTGTTTTGGTCGTACTCCTAGGGCTCTTCAGCCTACTCACTGCGCTAGTCAACATTGCTGTTATTATCGCCATCTGCACCACCAAGAAGCTCCACTTGCCTGCAAACTACCTCATTTGCTCCCTGGCTGTCACTGACTTCCTGGTTGCTGTCCTTGTGATGCCAATCAGCATCCTCTACATCTCCACAGAGACGTGGTCATTGGGCCAGGTGGTGTGTGAGGCGTGGCTTAGCGTGGATATGACCTGCTGCACCTGCTCAATCCTGCACCTCTGCGTCATAGCGCTGGACCGCTACTGGGCCATTACTAAAGCCATCGAGTACGCCCGCAAGAGGTCTGCACGCCGCTCGGCCGTCATGGTGGCCGTCGTCTGGGGGATCTCCATTTCCATCTCCATCCCGCCCCTCTTCTGGCGGCACAGGCCTGGCAGCCAAGGCCCCAAACAGTGCATCATCGAGCACGACCACAAGGGCTACACCATCTACTCCACCTTTGGGGCCTTTTACATTCCCATGACTCTCATACTCATCCTCTACTATAGAATCTACAGCGCCGCCAAGACTCTGTACCAGAAACGAGGCTCCTCCCGTCACCTGAGTAACCGGAGCGTGGACAGCCAGAATTCTCTCAACCACTGCCGCGTGGCGCACACGCTCTGTGCGTCCGACCTGTCCACTTCAGACAACACTCTGGAGTTTGACAGGCTCAACGTCACCACACGCATCCCTTCCTTTGAGGCAGATGTGGAGGGGATGGATGAGAGGAATCAGATATGTACCTCCCGCGAGAGAAAGGCTGCACGCATCCTTGGACTTATCCTTGGGGCTTTTATAATTTGCTGGCTGCCTTTCTTTATCAAGGAGCTTCTTGTGGGGCTAAGACTTGTAAATCCCTCTCCACAAGTCTCTGATTTCCTAACCTGGCTGGGCTATATCAATTCGCTCATCAACCCTCTCCTGTACACTAGCTTTAACGATGATTTCAATTTGGCGTTTAAGAAGCTTTTCAGACGGAAGGAGCATGCTTAGCCAGTCCAAGTTGAAAATGCTACCTGTTACGAAATGTATGCAGAAATATTTACATGCAGTGTGTTGCATTTGTCCATGTTACTTGTGTGATGTTGTGCTTTTCTAAATAAAAGTCTTATCAACAAAACTGTTTTACCCGCCCGTTTTATTTAAGTCTTTAGAGATGACTTCCACCTTCCATTGTAGAATAGGCTGTACAGGCCTCATCCAGCTTTGACATTTTCAGTTGCTTTATAGGACTAAACTGATTATACATTAACAAAACAAATTAACCAAATCAAAACACAATCAATACATCCTAATTAAGGATAACGATTAAAGAAACGTTGTTGCTGTTTAAAGCTCGTATCCAATCAGACGGAATTTGAAATTATTGTTTATTTTCTGTCTACGTTAGTAATGCGCTCAGGTCAATGAAATCAAAATCATTTTCTAACAGTAGAGGGCATTGTTTACTGCGTCAGTGCGTAAAATTGTGTCCCACGCTGTTCGCGTACGCTTTAGTGGTACGCGCTGGAGTTGGATGTGAAGATGGCGGACGAAGAGGCCGAACAGGACCGTTGCGCACAGAGCGACACCAGTGCAACGATAGTGTCACTCCGAGAACGACTGCAAGAATTAGCTGTAGTGCTAAAGAACTGCGCGGACTCTGGAGAACAGTCTTCTTCTCAGTATTGCCAAGAATTTTGTCAGGTTTGTCAAGCGTTTACTAGAATTATTTCTGACTGTGCGTCCTGGCCATTCCCAATAGAAAAAGGCTAGCTAAGCTAACACCATACTGAGCCATTGCTTTGCAATAGCAAACCATTGCTTACCAGTGGAGAGCTAGCTTTCTATGTATCTTTTAAAGGTACCAAAAGAACCACGACTGGAAAGCCGCGGGTACGGTTCATAGAATTCAAAGTGAAAGTAAATGTGTTGGTTTAGTTAACGTAGCAAATGATGGGACACCTAGCTTGATAGGTAGCTGGCTAGCTAGCTTTGCTTCCTGCTAAATCTTGTCAACTAGCTATGCTTCCTAACATATCATATTGACATCTTGTAAGGTATGTCATGACTCAACTAGCTAGCAATACATTCGGCTGTCGGGTGGATCTATGGAAATTGCCAGTCTTGTCTTACGCAGCAGACGAGGTGATTTTGACAGCTGTGGTTAACATCAACTTGATGCAGTACTGCAGTGCAGTCATAAACTATGGAATGCACAGAATCACATTCGCTCAGAAACGTAAATTGCTCATTTGCACAGTAGTGATAGGAACACATAGTCTAGACTGCCTATTCAGATAGTCAGGGTCGTGCATGAGTTTTATTATGGGGTAGCAGTAAGCGTGGACTATGCATCCGTGAATGTATTTATGATGGATTGGCCTCTGATTTGACGTCACTTTTGTGTTTGTTGTTTGGTTTTATGGCAGCATTAGGGTTAAACTTAGACCTATGATCTGATCCTCCTTCAGAACTGCACTATTTGACCAAGGTTTTTGGCTTCTCGTGTGTTGGGAAATGGTGACAGTTGACAGTTCTATTTGAAAGGACAGGATCAGTTCCTCCAGTGTTTGATGTTTCAGCCACTGTGGAAGTAGAATATAAAGCATGTTTCACACACATCTTTGACTGGAGGCAATAACTGTCCGGCTTGTACTGTGTGGGAGGACTAGCCTAGAACAGTCTCTCTCAATCTAAGGCTCAATGTGTGCGTCTTTAATTTTTTTATTTATTTTTTATTTCAAATTTTCTCTTTAGGAAATGTAACAGTGCAGTGTTCATTTCCAGATTTGTTTCTCTCTAAGTCGAGAAGCAGTCTGTGTTTGCTACTTTCTGCACTTAGTGTGGATTTCAGTGAATGGATGCTTAAAAGATGCCTAATCCCCCAGAGGCAAACTGGGATCCTAGACACTGAGAATAACACAGTATTTCCTGAGTGATGTGTGGGTGTATATCTGTGTGTGTGTATATCTGTGTGTGTGTGCATCTGTGTGTGTGTGCATCTGTGTGTGTGTATATGTGTGTGCGTGTGTGTGTGTGTGCATCTGTGTGTGTGTGTGCATCTGTGTGTGTGTGTGTGTGTATCTGTGTGTGCGTGTGTGTGTGTATCTGTGTGTGTGTGTGTGTGCATCTGTGTGCGTGTGTGTGTGTGTGTGTGTGCATCTGTGTGTGTGCGTGTGTATCTGTGTGTGGTGTGTGTGTGCGTGTGTGTGTGTGTGCATCTGTGTGTGTGCGTGTGTATCTGTGTGTGGTGTGTGTGTGCGTGTGTGTATGTGTGTGTGCGTGTGTATCTGTGTGTGGTGTGTGTGTGCGTGTGTGTATGTGTGCATCTGTGGTGTTATGAGCTGCAAGCCAGCCGTCCTACACAGCTTTGCCCCGTGTCCAGGATGTTGGTGTGGGAGTGTTCTGTCTGGAGAGTCATTTGAGACTCTCTGTTGCCCCAGGTTGTGTGGAACCTGATGAATATGCATGATCCACCAGGGCCGGGCTGGCCGGGCTGGCCGGGCTTCCACCCCCTCCTTTTTCCTTTGTCTAATTAGGCCTGGATCAACTACAGAGCAGTGAATAGGATTCTAATGTGTGCTGGGAGCAAAGTCCTGTTCGTTGTTTTCTTGTAGCACCAGGGTGTTTGCAGTGCAAACTGCAGGAAACCAAAGATGGGCGTTTCTCTTTGCTCTTAACCCAACCAGCTGAGCTGTTTGGTCCAGATTTGCATTTGTCAGCAATGTCTTGAAGGGTCAGTTTACCCTTGTGACTTGTCCCAATTAGAAGATCAACAGAGACAACATTATGGATTTGTTCAGGAACTGATCACTCACTTTAACATACAGACAGAAGATCGCTTTTTACAATGACACTGCGTTTGACTTCATATCCATTCTAGCTATTCTATTTTTATTGGTGGGGGTCTGATTGCGCTGTATAACGGCTGTATTGTATGACAACTGCATGGTAGCCACAGCTTACTAATGGACAGATGGCAGCTCCCTTTGAAATTAATTACATGACCTCTGACTTTATCCATGTCTGGCAGCTAAGATATGGTGCTCTGGTTATCTGGTGGATTACAAGCCCACTTGTGTGTTTCTGCTATGAATAGCACTTTTTGCAGCCAGGTGTACATGAGTGGTTTGTGTATATTTTTCAACTGCCGTAAGTTCCTGGGGGGGGGGGGGGGCTGTCATGAACACCTGCAGAGGAAAAGAGAGAGGGGTCAGAGAGAGCGAGATGAAGGATGGGCAGACTAAATAAGATGCTGCTGTTGTTTTTTTGTTAATCATAACAGCAGCCTGCATTGTGAAGGTTTCCCAGCACTGGATGTGAAGGATATTGTTTCTTTGTTTCGTCTGTAGTTGAAGGTTATGGGCAGATGCATGATGGGAAGAGAGATGAGTCTGGTGCTGTCATCGGGAGGCTCCCTGCTGAGATAATGGATCTGTCTGTGCATGGCTCAGTACACCCTCATGCTCTCCTCTCCTGCAGGTGAATATCCTGGCAGACCGTGCTAATTAAGTCTAACACTAGTCCTTTCTAATGAACGCCTTAATAGAAATATCCTCAATGGACCTGGTATTGTGTTCAGCTCTTGATTAGCATTGCTTGGTACGTTATTTTGTTATTTTATCATGAAAGCTAAGTGGATGGTACCCTGTGGGGTTCGCCTGTATTTAGGCTGATTGTTCAATATCAAGTCTTTAGGGAATGTTTACATCTCATTATTTGAGAATGAAACTTCTCTTTATTTGGAGGTTTGACTGTTGACTCTGTTTACAAGTATGTGTTTACGAATCTGCTGCAGGCATGAAGTAAGAAAAACTTGATCTTTTCGACATCTTTTGTCCTCAACATGTCCTTTGTTCTCTGGGTTATATGAGGTTACATTCTAGCATACAGTGTTTCCTGAAGAGCAGAACATGGAGCAGACTGAACTCTCCAGGACCTTGAAATGAACTCTCCATGACCTTGCATACCTAGCAAGACTATAGGCCCTTCCAGGCTCCTGTCTGCAAGCCTCTTGAGACTGAAGGCAGCCAGCCATGCAGTGAAACATGAGCACAGTCTACACTACACCATTATTGTTCGGTGGACATGGTACAGAAGACAGATATGCAGCTTTGTTGAGTTATCTTACAATGTAGGCTAAGCCTTTGTTTGGATCCTCTCTTCTATTGTATGAAAAAAAACTTGTTTTCCCACCTCGCTTTACAGAGAAATCGGTTTTGTTTGTTCTTAGAAGATGAAAGTACATGTATTTATCATCTCACTATGCCCGTATTTCTACCGGCGGCAGAACTTTTGCGAGGCCTAGTTTTGTATTCTTGTGAAGATCGTTCTTCCCCAGGAAGAACGATCTTCCCCTATCTAGCTCTCCTGGGTCTCACCTTGTCTGTTTTCGTTACGCTGTTGCAAAATTCCCGCTCTCCCAACTTAGGTGGAAACGTGTTGTACACTTGTTTTGTAGGACACTGGAAAGATGGGCCTTGAAAATATAGTGAACCTTATGAAATGACTACCTCTGCTCAGTTATCTATTTGTCCTGTGGGCTTATCTGACAAGTACAGCTTGAATTTAATTAAATGAAGAATTAAAACACAACAAATTTTCTGAATTATGTGTTTTTACTCTGCACTTTAAAGACTCAGCATGATATCCACAAAAACAATATTTTGGTTTCTTGCTGAATGTTATCAGTGCTTGATTAGGAGAAAAGACTGTGTGTGTGTGTGTGTGTGTAACCTCCCCTTCTATCTCTGTCTGCAGACTCTGGTGGAGTATGCAGGCCGCTGGAAGGTGGAGGAGGATCCGTTGCCCTTGGTGGAGGTTTACAGAGTGGCCCTGCTGAGCTATGCTGAAGCGTCTCCCTGCCTCTCCACCCAGTGTGAAAATGTTCCCCTTGTACTTGAAAGACTCTCGCTGTGAGTTCTAATGAAGGGGATGCCTTTGATTGTTGTTTACTGTTTTGCTTCCTCAATTTTCACTCAAATACCCTTGAGATATAAACTTCATAAAAATGTCAGGACAATTATAGTCTACTTATTACACTGATTAGCTGTAAATAAATGTGTGTTTATTGTGTTAACCTCCATCATAACCTGTACCGTTTAAAGTACTTAAACAATCAAAGGAAATTTACGCTGCCAGGCACCAGCAATTAGGTTGCTCACTTGCATTGCATGACATGCAATTAAGTCTTGATTAAATAATGTTTGGTTTTCCTCTTTTGGGTTTCCATTGCTTTGTGCAGAAGCTGTGTGGAACTCTTGCTCTCACTGCCAAACGAGATCCCAGATACCTTGTGGAAGGAGTTCAAGTCATCTGTACAGGTAAAGGGCACTGTCTCACTGGAGGGGAACGCTCGGCCCTCTGTGTTTGTCTGGGACCTGAACTGGGATATTATATTTCCCGCTCTTAGCTGTCACGTTGACCTTTTTCTTTGCAGTCCTCACACTCACAGTTGCAGGAGAATGGGATTCCACAGCTGTCGCTGCTGTCTGGCCTGGTCCAGGGCACTGGGGTGTGGACTAACAGCACTCTGCACAGCCTGCTCTCCCACGGGTCCCCACGCACAGACCAAGGTGAGGGGGTCGGTCCTGCTCTGGAACCAGAGTGGAGTGTTTTGATCGTGACGTAACAACAACATTTCTAATGTGGTGAATGACTCTCCTCTTGTCGTACAGTTCATGAGTTCTTGGCCCTGGAGGGGCCTCAACTGCTGCTGATGAGGATGAAGCATCTGTTTAAGGAGAAGCAGGAGGAGAAGGCCCTGCATCTGGCCAAGGCATGCACAGAGTATCCAGAGTTTGAAGGAAAAGGACATTTTAAGCAGATGCACCTTGTTTGTCTGTGTGCCGTCTCAGAACAGGAACAGTTGATGGAAGAGGTAAATTGAAATAATCTGTAGGCATCATTAAAAAAAGGTTTCAGAAGGTTTCTGTTTCATGGTAGTGAGAATTTCTGCCACCAGAGGGCGGTCTACCACATTACAAGTAGTCTTGGTGACTTGAGGCTGTACTAATGCCATCTTGGTTGTTCAGCTGTCTAAGGTGGATTGCCGTGATTCTCTGGAGATGATCTGCAATCTTGAGTCAGAGGGGAATGAAAGGGGAGCCTTCAGTTTATGCACTGCCTTCCTGACCCGCCAGCTACTGCAAGGAGACAGTTATTGTGCCTGGTAACCACGAATACACACTACAGTTCTTTTGGTTAATTTTGACATTGGAATGTGTGAATAATCATGTAATTGTTTTCCCTCCTCCATCTCCAGGGAGCTCACCCTGTTTTGGAGCAAACTGCTGAAGCGTCTAGAAGCGTCAGAACAGACCTTTCTGGATAGATGTCGTCAGATGTCCTTGCTGTCTAAAGCAGTCTACCACATCCTCTTCCTCATCAAGGTCATTCAGTCAGAGGTGAGTTACATTTACATTTAGTCATTTAGCAGACGCTCTTATCCAGAGCGACTTACAGTAAGTACAGGGACATTCCCCCCGAGGCAAGTAGGGTGAAGTGCCTTGCCCAAGGACACAACGTCATTTTGAACGGCCGGGAATCGAACTGGCAACCTTCAGATTACCAGCCCGATTCCCTAACCACTCAGCCACCTGACTCCCTGAGTTAATGACATTCACTTTACAAAACACTCATTCTTAAAATCAGTTGATTGCGCTCGCCATCTTCCACATAACCTACCCTCCTTTTTTTCCTTTCTCTCTTTTACAGATGGACACTGTAGGCCTGCCGGTGTGTATTGAGATGTGTATAAGAGCACTGCAGATGGAGTCCAGTGACGGGAACACCAAGGCCACTATCTGTAAAACGATCTCGTGTTTGTTACCGACTGACCTGGAGGTCAAGCGTGCCTGCCAGCTCACAGAGTTTCTCCTGGAACCAACAGTGGACTCCTACTATGCTGTGGAGACACTCTATAATGAACCTGACCAGAAGCTGGAGGAGGACAATCTACCTGTGCCCAACTCTCTACGGTGTGAGCTGCTGCTGGTGTTTAAGACCCAGTGGCCTTTCGATCCAGAGTTCTGGGACTGGAAGGCGCTGAAACGTCAGTGTCTTGCTCTCATGGGCGAGGAGGCCTCCATCGTGTCGTCTATCGACCTGCTGAACGACAGCGAGAGCCCAGAGGCTCCTGAGGAGGAGGAGGATGCGAGCAAAGGCCAGGAGGACTACAGAGATGTCACAGACTGCTTTGTGGACACCACAAACGAACTGAAGGAAATAACCGACAAGAGACAAAAGAACAGAGAAGTGAAGAAACTGAGAGAGAAAGGTTTCATATCTGCCAGGTTTAGAAACTGGCAGGCGTATATGCAGTACTGTGTTTTGTGTGACAAGGAGTTTCTTGGTCACAGGATTGTCCGTCATGCACAGACTCATTACAAAGATGGAGTGTATAGCTGTCCAATATGCGCAGAGACATTCACTTCTAAGGAAACACTGGTACCCCATGTAGCATCTCATGTTAAGTTGTCAAGTAAGGAAAGGCTAGCTGCGATGAAAACAAGTAAGAAACTGTCTAATCCCAAAACAGCAGCTCCTGTTATTGCAGCCTTAAAGGCCAAGACAGAGAATCAGCTGTGGACAAAAGAAAATAGTGATTCCCAAGAAACAAATGGGGAGTTCCCCGAAACCGTTCAGGCCAAAGTCTCAGACTTCAAGACGGAATGCAGTGATGAAAACACGTGTCCTGTTGCCAACTGCAGGAAGGGGTTCAAGTTTTTAAAGAATCTTCTTGCACATGTAAAAGCACATGGGGATAATGATGAAGCAAAGCGCTTCTTGGAAATGCAGAACAGGAAGGTGATCTGTCAGTATTGTCGTCGTCAGTTTGTCAATGTCACCCACCTTAACGATCATTTGCAGGTGCACTGCGGCGTAAGGCCATACATTTGCATTCAGCTGAATTGCAGGGCCAGCTTTCTGTCCAACACTGAACTGCTTGTCCACAGAAAAGAGCACGTTATGTTTAAGGCCAGATGCATGTTTCCCAGCTGTGGGAGGATTTTCAGTGAAGCTTACAAGCTGTATGACCACGAGGCACAGCATTACAAGACGTTCACCTGTAATATCCCTGACTGTGGGAAGGTGTTCCACGGTCAGACCCAGTTGGATTCACACCAGGAAGAACATGTCACAAAAGAGGAGGAATGCCCAGATCAAGACCTTCAAAGTCCACCAAGCCCCAACCCTCCTCATTCACTAGTGGAGCGGATGCTTTCAGATCAGGCCACCCTCTCAGAGGAGATCTGCAAAGGAAATGTAAGAAACTCGGATAATGAGACACCTCTTCAACCACCAGACAATGTTAGGATGAACCACTCGATTGAGGGCATGTTTTCTCAAGGACCTGTACAAAACCCTGAGCAATACACTGTCAAAAGTGAGCCACCAGACATTGGTCAGTACCCATCTCAACAGGTTCCTTGTTCAAATAATTCAGTAATCCGGTCTACACATATACTTGATCCCAATCAAAATGTGCATTTAGACAATTCAGGAGCTTCTACGTTTGACTGCATGAGACCTACACCACAGTACCCGCAAGTACCCTCCTACCAAGGCACTAATCAAAATATGCAGCATGGCCTATGCACAAATGTTCTGCAAGGCCAGGCATTAACATTTCCCCAAGATGGACATGGTTGTCCTAGCAAATATAATTCAGACCATGGAGTATCGTTACAAGGACGTCATCAAGACATGCTTGTTAATAACCTTCTGGCATCGGGCCCGACCCCACATTACACTCAATCCGCAATGACTCAAACACTTCTTCCAGCAGTGGCCCCTCTGCCACCCACTGAGAGCACAATGGCACAGTTTCCATGTTCAGGGTCTCTTGCCCCGACATCTGTGGAGAAACAGAGGCATAAATGTGCGCTTGAAACATGTACACGGAATTACAGTTCTTACAGGAGTGTTACCAAGCACATGAAAGCCGTTCATCCAGAATTTTATGCGCAGTGGAAACTTTCTAAACAAATCAACAAGGTTTCCAACGCTGCTTCTCTGAGTATTCCCTTTGTTGGAAACCCTGTTTCTGCTCTCCTAACCCATCAGGTCAATGGAGACCCAGTACCTGGATTTCAGAGGCAGAATGTGATCCAGTCACACCCTCACCTAAGCATGACCCCAAACTCAAACCACCCGACTTCATCAGTTCAAAACCAGGCTCTTCTCAACCAAATGGAGAATATACTGGACCCCATTGTACTCTCTCAGTTAGGAAACACCACTAATCAATTTGCACCAATGCAGTCAAATGTTGGATCAACTTTATCATGGCATCCGACCTCTGGAAACAACCAAAACCAGAATAGTTGCCCTTCCCATGAATATCCCTCAAAACAGCAAGGGATGCATGTACCACAGATGGATGCTATCAGTGGAACGCTCAACCAAGGCCGTCCTTCATGTCCTATGCTTGGAACTATGGATAATGCTCTGCAGCCCACTGCCTCTTATGTGGAGAGTCTCAAGGGTTCTAGTCAGTTGGAATGTTCCACATCTCTGTATGCCTCACAGACACAAATCAAATCCAGCACAAACTTCATTGCCCCAGAAATAAAGACAGAGATACTGAATCCTATAGAAGCAAAACTTGTACCTGCGGCTAAGGACAGCACAATCAGTTTGGGACATAATACGGAGATTCTTAAAAGTGTCAAGAAAAACAAAAGAACAAAATGGCCTGCCATTATTAAAGATGGGAAATACATCTGCTCTAGGTGTTTCAGAGAATTTTTGAGTCCTAAATCGCTGGGAGGACATTTGTCTAAGAGATCCCACTGTAAGGCCTTTGATGAGACTGACCTGACCGCAGACCTGCCTACGTCGTTTCTCGATCTTCTCAATTCAGAACAGTCTATCAATGCTGCCCAGCCTCCACCAGCTGTACAGTATAACCCCTCTGGACTTTATCAAGACAAGCCTAGTCTGCCAGTGACAAGAACTCCAGCAGATTCAAAACATTTGTCTAATATCAGTTATCCTCCAGCCAATTTGTCAGCATATGGAGTCGGGGATGAACCAAATGATGAGATTCTGAAACACCTTATGGATAATACAAACATTCCTGATCTTTTTGACAATTTAACAGTTCCCCAACAACCATTACAAAATCCTTGTGGGCCCCATGGAAGTACTGATCATGGTCCGAAAATCTCAGTCATACATCACACTGCAAACGTAAAGAAGACAGAGAATGAATCTTATAGGGATCCTTTTCTCCAGTCCTGTGACGGTATGTTTGGAATAACAGATTTCTCTGACCCACTCCTCTCCCAAATCCTTTCAGAGAAACCATCTAGTGGTTCTCTTGGCAGTCTTCCCTCAGACCAAATTGACAATTTACTCAAAGTTGAAACAATCACAAAGATGAGAGAAGCAAAGAGGATCTCTGATGACGACTCAGGAGGGCAGACAAATGACGGACTGCTGGCTGCAATGGCTAGTTTGGCACAGAATCTAATGTCCAACCCAATGACCCAGATCATGTCACCAGATCCTCAGAATAGTCCGGCAACAGTTCTTAAACCGCCTGAGACACAGAGAAAGAACATCGAACAGGATGTCAAGAGAAAACTGAGGGAACAGATTTTAGCAGGAGACTTTCAAAGAAGAAACAGTTCAATTAATTTAACCAGCACTGACACAAACGACTGCTCAAAGAATCGATTGTCATTAAATCCAGCAACCAGTGCTACACATTATTCTGGGGAGCATCAAAGCCAACAGCCGACAAAGAAGATTGAGGTGACCACTGTGGGACAGGTCCATGATATTAAGAAAAAAACAAACCCTGTGTATCCTGGCCAAATTCATGGGCCACCAAATCCACAAAGCTTCACTAATTTCAGAGAGCCATCCACCCAACACCAGGAGACACCTGCGCCTACCACTATTTTGGCGAATGATGTTGATCTAGGTCCCTCCCAATCTTCTACAGACCAACAACATTGGATGATGGATATTCAGACTGCATTGGAGAGGCTGGACTTGGACAGAGAGTTCAGTGTCAAACCTCAATCATGTTTCCCACAGAAAACAAGCACCAATGACATGTCCCATGAAAATGAGTCTAATATTTCAAAAGTCACACAGGTGTCTGTTACACAGGTATCTGACGGCTTTGTGAAACCATTTGCCTGTGAGAAAGATAACTGTACATACAGGGCCATGACAAAAGATGCTGTTTTGAAACACCTTATCAAGACTCACAATTACACAGATGAGATGATTCATTCAATGAAGAAAAATCATGAGAAATTTGCCCCATTTAGCTGCCAAATGTGCAGTAAAACATTTACCCGTAACTCAAACCTGAGGGCACATTGTCAGACAGCTCACCGATTGTCACCTGATGAAGTTTCTAAATTGAACCCAAAGCGCAACACGGGTGGATTTATGAATAACCAGGACCAGACAAATGTCAGTTCAGTCCCTTCCCCCTGTATTCAGACTCTCAGTGCTGCCAACGGACAGCGTCCAGTCACGGACACTATGACTCGTCAGTATTCACTCCAAGATGCGACCAAACAAGAGAACTTGTCACATACTTTTGTACAGTCACTTCCTACTGGAATATCTGACCAAAGATATGATGATAATACTCACTCTATTGGAATGCAATCAGTACAGAGCCTGTCCAGACACAATCAGCAACTGACTTCATCACCAACAATGTCTAGGTACCAAATGGATGGTCAGAGTGCGGCAATGACTCCTCAACCTTTACCTACAGGTCCTGAGAGTGACAGATGGTCAAATAGACAATATATTCCATCGTCTACAGTGCCCAACCAGTACTTACCAAGTAATCAAACTGGAGTCAGTTTGCCAGCAACTTCAGTATCAGTGACTACATCAGATGCCCTTCAGACCTGCATTCCCCTACCCGTTGACAAACACAAGGTCACCAAACAAAAAATTGTAAAACCTAAAGTCGAAACTCCCAAGAAGATGAAAGAGAAGAAGCCAGAAGCAAATGATTCTTTCAGCCCATACAGGCCCTATCGCTGTGTTCATCAAGGATGTGTTGCAGCCTTTACGATTCAGCACAATTTGATCCTCCACTATAGGGCGGTCCATCAGTCTGCTCTGTTGGCATTTGAAGTAAACAATGAAAACGACCAGAACGAGGGGCAGGATGAAACAAACGACCCAGAGATGTCATCATCATCGCTGGAGGAACCAGAGATTGAGGTCACCCAGGTCACTGAACTTAGGTGTCAAGTAAGAGACTGTTCAAGAGTGTTCCAAGATGTTCCAAGCCTTTTGCAGCATTACCTCCAGCTTCACAAATTCAGCCTGGATAAGGCAGGGTCGCTCATGTCCAGCATCAACCTTGGCAGGTTCCGTTGCGACCAACAAGGGTGTGCGGCAACATTCACCGCTTTTTGGAAGTACGTTGGGCATGTCAAAGAGGAACATGAGAGGGGAGCGCTATCAAAAGTGGAACCTGTGGACGGGATGTATAAATGTGACGTTGACGGTTGCGACCGTGCCTACGCCACGAGGTCCAACCTTCTGAGACACACGATGAAGAAACATAACGACATCTACAAACTTCAGCTGGTAAATCAACAAAAGAGTGAGGAACGTTTGAAAATGTCTAAATCAGTCGATGGAAAAGAAAACATCGAGAGCAACAAAAAGAGCCACCAGAAAGGTGGTGACAGGAAAAAATCTGACAAGTCTAAAAACAATCACTGGACTAAATACGGAAACCCCTCTTTGAAAACGAAGGAGGAAGCATCAGGCGCTGTGCATCAAGAGATACACCCTGCAGTACCCCTGCATGATAAAGGGGTGTGATAGTGTTATGAATTCCGAGCGCAGCATTATGAAGCACTACATGGGGCATGGCCTGTCAGAGCGATATCTCGAGGAGCAGAGAAGCCATTTCATATTTTGTAAGAAATCCCCCAGGCAGAGGTACCGCTCAGTCAGGAGTGATGACTCAAAGTCGGAGAACTCATCTGAAGTATCGGAGAGCGACGACACTGCAGACACCGGCCAAGAAGGAAGTGAATTTGAGTACTCCAAACCTGTACTGCGGAAGAGGGGGACAACTGAGGACCCCGGCATGTTCGACAGCAAACCTTTGAACGACGACAGTTCTGAGGCCGCTTCAGATGGCCCTGTAGTGATAAGACGGAAAAGAGGTCGCCCTCAAAAATTACATCTGGACAAACTAGTGAAGCGGAAAAGAGTGTCGAGGTCAACGAGGAGCCGTGCGGTGTATGGTGGGGATAACGGCTCCGACTCATCATCGAGCAATGCTCTGACACAGGATGACTTGAATTCATTCAAGCCGATGGGATTTGAAATGTCTTTCTTGAAGTTTTTGGAGCAATCCAACCAATCTGAACATTCCCTTAAGAGAAAGATTCATCCAAAAGCCACTGTGTTGTGCAAAAAATCAAGTGCATATCTGCAATCAAAAGATTCCTCCGTTGACTTCAGGAACCCTCAACAACTGACATCTCTTGACAAAGTGAAAATTATTGTAGATGGCGCTTATTCGGACGTTGCTGAGATACTACTGAAGCAACTTCAGGAAATGAGACCAACAGTGATTTTAGAGAAATAGGTATTGTTAGTATTAAGACTGACTGACTGGCTGAATGTGTTTTAAAATATGGTTACTCAGGATTAGACTGGTTTAAACTTGCTGCATTTTTTTTTTTGTAAATCTGTTTGTTGAATTAACGAATTGAAATTGTTTTTGACAATAAACCTAATAGTATAAACCTTATCTATAAATATTGTTTTTACAGTACATGTACAAAGTTTGGTATAAATTAACGAATTAAGCATGTATGTATTTATGAAGTTTCCCATCACATTTTGCCTCCTGCAAAACAAATTAGAAACTGAGATAAAAAGCTCATGGCACATGCTGCCATGTTAAAAATTAATAAAAAATGGTATCCCCATGGGACAGGATTTAACAAAGTAGTCCCTCAAACTAATGGAATGTGATGTTGTGAGTAAAATTTCTGATTTATTTTGTTAAACATGCCTTGTAAATTTCCAGGCATAGACAAATGTATGTGTGTGTATAGTAATTTTTTTTAATCACTTACTGCCACCAGCAGTGATAAATTAAGTGAGATAAACTGAAACTTTATTACAAGTTTTTGTGTAAGTGTTTTATTACATTCAGTCATTACATTGTTTTGCTTTTAATAAAAAAAAGACATTTGTAAGAATTATAAATAGAATGGTAGTCTTTGTAATGTACATTAAATGAAAATCCGTCTTAGAGAAGCAGATAGCCCAGTAGATGTCCCAACATCAAATATTAACGAATAATACAATTTATGTTGTGGTTGGTGGACATTGAGTGGTGACTTTACTTTGCAGAATATCTCTATTTGGGGAAGTCTGGACTTGGTGAGTCGATGAGTTATTAATGATATTTGAATGGTAACGATAATTCGCATCAACAGGAATGTATCGTTTGCTGAAACATTTCCAGCAGTGTTTAGATATAATGTACATCATTTCTGCAATATTCAATACAATGCACAGAATCGATGTGCAGCCCATTATGTAAAGGAAGACTTTCTTCTCCGTAGCTTTGGAGATGTAACAGTCCACAGTGTTGGGACAAGGGTCTTCACTGCAGCGGAGCAAACGGGGAACATCAAAGCCGCTGTACAGGAAGTAGAAGGCCAATAGGGACCCCACCTCAAAAGTTGTCTTAAAGATGAGGCTGACAATGTAGGTGCATAGTAGGCCTCCATCAATCCTGCCTTTATCTTCGTATAGCTTCCTTTTATACTTGCTCTCCCTGTACTCGCGGTAGGCCACATGTAGGGCGACCAACAGAGAGGGAGTCGACACCATGATGAGCTGGAGAGCCCAGAGTCTTATCTGGGACATGGGGTAGAAGTGGTCGAAACATACGTTCTCACAACCAGGTTGGTGAGTGTTGCAGACAAAGTCTTTGTTCTCATCCTTCCACACCTGCTCGGCTGCAGCGACATACACCAGGATGCGGAAGATGAAGAGAATGGAGAGCCAGATCCGCCCAATGACTGTGGAGTACTTATTTACCCCACTCAGGACGTTTTCCAAAAAACCCCAGTTCATCTTTTCTTTGATGTAATAAACCTGTAAATGAGGGACAACGACCAAGGCCATGGAAATGAGTCATAAAACATTGTCTTTGTGAGTCTTTTTTAACGTATAATACTATAGCAATATGTAGGCTATACAAAGAAAACAAACATTTGTTAGTCAAACTGCAATGTAGCTTCCCCATTCAATTTGCATCCCGGTGATTTCCTGGTGTTGAAATTATCACTCAATATACCTTCATTGGCTCTGGTAACGGCTGCAGTATTAACTGTAAACCATATAGCCTACAATTTAACAGTCTACTCTTTCTGTGACGGAGACGTTTCACACCCATTGACAACCATTTGTCTTTGAGTTATTATTAAGGATATATATTTCCCCTCTACGAGGATTACTTTTACATAAAAAACCGTGAAATATCCAATGATTTAAGGAAGAATTAAGTGCGTGTCCAATTTAAAAACTGGGCGCAACAAACAACTTGAAATCTTAACCAATTTAACAATGGGAAAAGGCAGGATGAAAACTCACCAATTGAAAAGCGGATTATTGTTCTCTTATTGTGAACTGAAGGTAAAGAGTGGTTCTGTACCTGTATCTTTAGGAACACCTGATAGCCGACACCTCCGATGCCGTGGGTGCAGAGAGCTTGCCACACCTTCTGTAACCAGGTGGACAGGTTGTTCACAGAAAATAATTATATTCATGAAAATATCAAATTACATTGATGTGTGCACAAGATTTACTCACATCGAGATGCAATATCTGAGCCCTATTTAAAATAGGGAAATTATTTTTTGGTGTTGGTTTCCTCGAAATCAAAAGGCTTCCTTATTTCCAACAAGCGGTTGTAGGCTAAGTTGTCACTATGGACACACTAAACAAAGAGACTAGGTCAACAGTTTAGTGTTTGATGAAACAACAGAACTATATGTTAAATGGAATCATTCCACGTGATGGAGGCGTGTCATGCAAGTTTAATGAGAATTTGAGGTAGGCCTATTGTATGGCGCAGCAAGTAGCCTATTAATAATACATTTGAAGGCATGAACTTAGTATCTTCAGTGTAGGCCTATTTGTTACAATAAAATTAACAAATATATGATTATTTTAATATAAAGCTATCGCCTGCTCTTAGACGTTGCTGACTATTTCAACAGGCCTACTCCGTGTTTTGCCCAGCATCTTTCTTTATTTCTTTTATTTCTCCAACCATCGGGTGGCGCTATCCATAATTCTTTAGAGACTGTTTTAACGGTTATTCTTTTCACTATCGTTGATTGTTTTGACTTTGACATCACGACGCAAAGTAACCTAGCCTATGTATACGACATAGTCCAACATGTCTTTAAAGACTCTTTGCTGTCTTTATTGAGGATTTAATTACTTTGAAATCGAACGTTTGGAAAGACTGACATTGGAAAATGTCGTCTCCAGAATCGGGAAGTGGAAAGGAGGCTGCTGAAGGCTACAAGACCCCCGGACTTAGAGGGGCGAAGACAACCACGCTTTTCCGAGCTGTCAACCCTGAGTTATTCATCAAACCGGTAATGGCTCATTAAATCTCAGAACTAGAGTGGTAAACAGCTGTGAGTAGTGCTGTGTGAAATGTATTTAACTCTTTCACTTATTTTTTTGCAGAACAAACCTATGATGGCTTTTGGGCTTGTGACAATCACCTTGTGCGTGGGGTATCTGGGTTACCTGAACGCGACCAAAGAGAACGACCAACAGTTGTATGAAGCCGTCGACAGTGAAGGAGACCGATACATGAGGAGAAAGACTTCTAAATGGGACTGATCATGTAGGCTATGATCTAAATATTATTATAATATGCGCGAAAATTACTTTTGTTTTAAGAAAGTAAGTGGATGATTAAAACATGTTCAAAACTATTTTTTTTGTCTTTTTACTATTAGGCCTACTAAATTTGTAAAGTTGGTTTATGGGAAATAGCGTCAATGCGAAAGTGGCGTTCTAAACGACATCACAAAGAACTGCTTTTGCTAGCACGCAACTTGAAAGTGTAAACTTTATTTTATTATTTAAAGAAAGCTAAGCCTCAGGTTTGATAGTCAGGTTGTAGCTTGTAAGACAAGATCTCACCCCTTGGGGGTTCAGTTAATTGTGATTTTTGGCCTTTGAAATGAACCGACTCAAAGAACTACGAACAGCCCAAGTTGGGATCCAAAAAACAATCACGAAATCCATCCTCTGTGCTACAAGGATGCAATAAACATCCCGCAAGAAAACAAGAACCGACGCAGCGAGCTCTCGTAGGACTATCCTGTGAAGGCGCGATGATAAACCTGAAAAAGTTCAGTACGCACTCCAACATTGTTGGTATGTATGTCGATGCGATTGAGAATATTGCGAAGCTATAATAATGAATGGAAAAGTCATCTTCAATTACCTGAATTACAGATATAGGAGAAAGCATACACCAGTACTACGTCACAGAATTTCAGAAAGAGAAGGATGAGTGTATTCAAGCTGCCACAGAGGAGGCCTGGACCAAGGTAAACTCACATTATACAGTAGGCCTACATGGCACATGTGTTCCAAACATGTAGTTGGTTGTTTGATACTTTCCAACTTACAGGTGTATACATTATCTTAACGGGAACATTACCCAGTCAGAATGTATTGCGTTTATTGAGATGTCAAAAATGTTCAGGCAGATCTGGAGATAGAGAAAATGGTGTTACAGGCAATTAAATTTGCCAGGAAGGAGAGAGAGGTCTTGAAAAAGAGAGCTGAAAATGCATGTGCTTATATACAGGTAGGTTATGACTCGAAATTACAATGTGCAAGATATGCAAATGAAAATAACAAATTTAGTGTCCACAAGATTATCATGTTTGAATAAAAACTAGTCTATACTGTGGTTTCCATCGGTTTCCATTTTTTGTTAGGGAGGATATGCTTAGGATGATCAACTGTTTCTTAGTTGTTGTTTTTTTCTTCATCTTTCAACTGTGCATGATGATATAAAAATAATCATGCAGGTGACTTTGGCTGAATATGACATGAAAGTAAAGAGAAAGGTCATGTCTGACATTGAGAAACTGCGCAAGCGTAATGAGGAAAGGTATTCTCAGGAGATCCGTGTGGCAGTTGAGAAGATTGCCCATCGAAAAGCTAGCAGTGAAGTTCTGGCTAAAAGAAAGAACAAAAATTTAAACACACAAACTGCCACAATCCTTGAGAGGTCAGTGGTTACACAAGGTCAATCAGTCTGTATTTCAAATCAGGTTCTGGTGCTCATGGGCCTTTTAACTGTCCATGATCACTCTCTTTTGATGATTCTCAAGGGACTTTATGCTACAACCACAGCATGCCAAGACTGTTGCCAACCAAAAGAAGGATGAAATTCTGGAAAAGGTGAAAGCAGTGATGGCATCCAGCATAGCTGGCAACATTGAGAAAACACAAAAGGAGGAGCAGAAAATTGCTCAGCAGAACTTAAATACGGTGGAAAAGAAATACAAGGCAGAGCTGACGGCTCTAAAGGAGAGGACACGAGAGCTGGAGGCCCTTGTGGACAAGACTGCTCGAGATCTGCAAACTGCCATCGCAGATAAGCAGGTTTATGTGGATGACCTGGAGGAAACCAGAGCAGCATTTCTGAATTTCATCAACCTTCAATTCAAAGACTTAAGGCCTGATCAAGCTGACTTTATACTCCCACCAAAGAAAACTGACAGGAAGTGAGTGAAGACTTGGAACTCTTCCTAGCAGGCGAATAAATCAATCCATGTAATTGCATTAAATGTAGCTTTTTCAATATATATATAGCTTTAACAAAATCTACAAGTATAATAAGCGACCGTAGACATATTTAGTCCCAGATTGTTTACTATCAGTGTCCAAGTTTTCTGTTGTATTATACACCATGAAAGGATTTTCGTTTGAACATATTGGCATTATATGGAGAGAAAAATCTAAACCCAGAACTGGTATTAAAAAAAAGTTTACTTTTTATTACTCAAGGGAAGAAGGCCTTTGACTTCATAGACATTCTTTATTATGTTATGGACAGTAGTAAATAATTTCAAGCCACTTCTTAAACAGGTAGGCGTTCACCCATGTCTGTCACGTCCTTGGTCGTTTTCCCCGCCCTCTTCGATATTATAAATGAGGTCTCCGCGAATGGTTGAATGGATCTGCTCAGCCGTGTGATGCTTTTCGGAATGGACACAACATGGCGGAAAGATGTGATCGGCTGTCCCACGTCTCGTTTCTTAACCGCACCAAACTAGAGACATGTTCTGGGGCTAGATTTTATTTGGCAACACGAAGGGATTGTTTCCAAATTGCTTGTTGTATTTCGACGGAAAAAGGAGAGATCGAGAGCTGAGATCCCAGGATGAGCCGCAACGCAACAGGTAAGACAAGTGCAGCGTGTGTTAGAAATTTAACTATTTTTCAGTGTTGTATATTCTGTGTCGTGCTGCCTAATTAGTTTCTCTGCATATGCAGCGTGAACAATAACAATTAATCTCACAACTTGCAACCATTCATGTGCAACATAGGCTTGTTCTAGTGACTAGAGGTGCAGAAGGAAATTGAGGAATTTAATGTTTGGACCGGTTCCTCCAGTAGATGGGGGAGGGAAACTTGAAATAGTTCTCACATTTCAGGCATGTTTTTAATGTAAATAGTCGTTTCCCACAAAATCCTTTCAGAATTCCAAGGGTCCTCCCCCTCCTTACCGTTGCCTGGTGATCATGTGTTGAACTCGGGAGCTGTGGTGTACCCTGGTAAAACTACCACAATTCAATTTGAATTCAGAATCACAAAAGTGCCACTTTACCATGACATGGTCAGTCAAGTCTCTTTTCTGCTTTTGACAGGTGCCTTTGACCAACATGGATGTCCTTTAGTTATATTCCCAGTGGATGCTCATGGCAAATTAACATCAGAAATAACCAAAGAAGAAGTGGTTGACTTCATAAACTACTTTCTTTGTTTGCACAAGTATGTAATGGTAAACAGCACAAAAAAAAAAAATTACACCGTTAACCTTGACGTCTAGCCCTCCTAATTGTACCTTGTCATTAATAGTAAAAAACAGGAGAAGGAAAGCTTGATTGCGCTCGTGGCTGATTTAAGACAAGCCTCTCCGACCACTACAAGGTTTATCGCTGATGCACTGCGTCTACTTGAGGTAACTATTCTCTGATGTAGAGCTTGACAGTTAGAATCTCAGTTTATCCCTTTAGTAGAAAGGTTTATTTTGTGAGAATGTGAGAACAATTCAGCTGTTTAAAATTCTGAAATGTATTACTCAGTTGGTTAGCAATAGAATAAGAGTTTAAAGTTACAAGAAATACAATAATAATTCAAACATGTTATTTTTGATCAACCCCATGATTGTTCTTCATGCCAGGACTAATGTTATTATGTAACTTGATTTGACCAAGTCCTCATGTCTGGGGTGGGTCATCTGGCCACAATGCAAAGTGCGTCACTTCCTTGAAGGGTTGTCAGACTGGAATTCTTCTTGAGGCCAAAATATGGAGAGGTGGTGGGAGTGAATCACATGCATGCTGGATCAGATGGTCTTGGTTACAGAGAAGCTCCAGTGAAATTGCATTATCTGAGTTTCTTAGTAGTCCTATTCCTTTACGCATCCATGTACACAATTCGGATTGAAGAATCCACAGAATCCTTTAATATTGATTTTAGATTATATATTAAAAAAAATAAACATCACTTGTGGTGACAGTGAATCTGACTTTTCTTTTAATTCTCATTATCAATACTCATAAATAGAACTCAAGTTAAATAATGTTTATTTTTTTGAACAAATACAGACTTTTGGGGGTTTTCAGTGGTTAAATCGATGCCGTGTCTCCTCTCTCTTAGCTGCACAGTAGGACGGTTCACACTGTGTACATAGTTCAACCAAAAAAGAAGGATGTCCTCAAACTGTTGTTGAAACTGCTGATGCCATCCAAGGGTCACGTGGCTCCATTCAAGGTACAAAAGGGAACCAATTAAAATAGTTGGTTTGAATTTAAATTAAACCCAAATGTAACATTTCGCATTCAGCCCAGAGTATGTAATGATCTTCCTACCAACAGAGAGTTCTGCTAAAGGAAGTCTTCGAACTTTCCAATTACATCGACAGAAGCCAGTTGACTGCATCTTTAGGAGGCTACCTTGTTTACTGTCACAAAAGTTGGGTTACATTCATTAAGGTAAGACATTTTTTACAGACATTAATTCACTGAATTACATTGTCACTGACACTGTCTTTTAGAATGAATTCTTTCAGGACAATGCTCGTCTTTGTATCCAGGAATGCATTTATGCTATGTTACTGTCATCGGTCTTGGGTGTGCACATGCATATTTACGACTTGAGCAGTTCTAATGTGAAGCTAGAGTAGTTTGATCTTCTGAGAAGGAGAGTAGTGTTTGCAGCTGGGGGCTTGGCAAGTAGATTAGCAGAGGTCTCATGATAGGGCTTAACACACACCAGCATTGTCCTCGTCGATGCTAGATGGAGACCCCAGAAGTAGATTTTCTGCTCATCTGACGGTTGAAATGCATTAGAACTGCTCTCTGTCAAACGGTCGCCCTCCTAATCTTGCTCTTGCAAACATTCACTTCAGTTAATTAATCTGTCTGGAAAACGTGTGCAGTGATTGTACTGTGTCATCGGGAGAGAGACATTTCATTTGTGATCCATTCATGAGTTTCAGTGACGCTGCCCAAGAGCTATTGTTCGTTACCTTGGTGAAGGCTGCACGAATGCAGAGGGCAATCAGCTGACCTCATTAGCAAATGAAAGGCAGCCCCTCTCACTAGTTGATCATATTCAGTCGTATGGGCATTCATCCATGTTGATGGTTAATCTGTGTGAACAGCCTTTTTTTGGACATGTCGGATGCTAATATGAATGTGCTTTAAAAAAACTGTTGGCAAAGCCTTAGTTTGAAAGGTATAAATCTGTTGTGTAATTTTTCGACACAAGTGCAGCCTTTACAGGGTTTTTGTTGTTGTTGTGAATGGTGTAACAATCTCATTTGCATTCAGTTTTAATAAAATGTTCTAATTGGGCTTTTGAAATTGCAGGAGATTGATGCTTTTGTCCAGGAGTTCCTTCTGGTGGTGCAGAGACTCCCTTCCTGTATCTCTACCCTGCAAAGCCTCTCCAGACAGCTCGTGCCCTCTACCTTCCATGAGCTGACAGATTTCTGTTCCACCAACGAGGCAACGTTTCAGCGTCTGAGAAGGTAGAGGTGGTGGTCCGTCATTTAGTTTGATCAAACGTATGCTTTCCTCTTGGACCACGCAGATTTATAAGGAAAGATTTCCATAACTGTGACTTCAGGGAGCTAGGCCTGGATGAGCTGCTGAGGCGTTGTGAGTGTGTCGTGGAGAAACTGCACTACCCTGAAAATGATCCCTGCTATCAAGCCATGGCTGGGACCCCCCTCTTCACACACACTGCCTTTGACATGCTACAGAACTACAGCCGGTACTGACCCCCTCTTCACACACACTGCCTTTGACATGCTACAGAACTACAGCCGGTACTGAGTGACAAATCACCAACTCTGAAACGTGCTCTCTAATCCTTTTATTCTAGCCTTGAGCACAGCACAAATATTGTCCTGTTTCACAAAAGCTTACTACGACGAGTCTTCCCTGTGCATTCATGTTCTGTTGCTTTCTTTTTTTGAAAGGATAACCGCCGCTGTGGAGAAAATAGAGTTGCTGTGGCAACAGGCTTTTTCTAAGGCTCACGTTCAGCTGCGGGTCTTCCAACTCTGCCAACAGGCCCAGCAGGTAGGTCACTAGATGTCAGTTTCTTCTGATTCTCATCCGGTCCTTTTTGTATCGTTCCCTTTTGTTAACATTTCTTCACTTTACAGATAACCCAACAAATGAAAAGGCTTCAGGAGGAGAAACTCCAGCCTTACAGAATAGAGATTGCCAAAGACTCCAGAAAAGCAGAGATGTTGACGGCAGCGTTTGAAACCTCCATCTATACCCCTGCAATGGTAGATATTCTGTTTTACATCTCGACAATAAGAAATACAAAGTACAAGCAGTGTTATTGTCTAGAATAGAACCTTCATAGTGGTGTGCTGTTGTTGCCAGGCGCTGGTACGCTGTGCAGAGGATGTGATTCATACGTTAGTCGAGTCATTGCCTCCTGGGGATGCCCAGGGTAGTGAGCAGTGGGTGCAGGACCTGGACAGGCTGAAGGAAAACTTGCTCTCCTCTGTAGAGCTCCCCCATCAAACCCTAAGAGCGGTCTCAGACTTCTACCATTACTCCAACAAAGTAGGTGTTGTAAGTCATGGATGCCATTGATGGAGCTGGCTTGTATGCCATATTTTTGGGGCTCAAATATATATCGATTTCTCTGCAGTCCAGCAGCTGGTACAACATTGTCCTCCGTGAGAACTTTCTCCAAGACCTTCTGTGGGGTGTGAGCACTGATAGTCTTCAGGCACTGCACCATCCTCAGGGTGTAAACGCTGGTGTCCCTGCATGGAGGCAGTCGGTCGGCCAATTCCTGGCGAAGAATCCCTCCCCAGATATGGCTGAGCTGGTTCAGCTGGCGCACCTTGCCAACGTCATCCCGGATGATTCACTTCAGAGAGTTGGGAAGCAGCTGTCACAGCGGTGAATTTTAAACCCAAATTAAATTTTGTGACGTCATACCGGTAGATAAATAGTTTCTTCTCGTGCTGAAGACTCTTTGGTTTTAACCTGTTCATTGTAAACCTAACTCTTCCAGGTGCATGACCCTTAGGAAACTTCTAACCGCTCCAGGAACTGTACCTATAAATGACCTACAGTTGGCACTGCAGTGGCAGTATGAGTTTTTAAGGACAAACGAAACACCACATGGATTCCACACCGACCCGGCCTTAGACAGGAGGCCTGAGGACCTCCAGAACAGGCAGGGTGGTGCATCTGGCCTCCCTGGGAAACCTAATCCTAAATTGGACCAACAACCCAAGGAGGCCGTGCACAGCCATGGCTCGTTTTCCAACCTCACCAAGTGGGCACCAGGAAAGATGCCAGCCCATCAGCCACCTCTGGGTGGTGTAGCTCAGGCTAGCGCGGTCCCTGGGGTGGTGTCTGCTACCGGGAAACCTCCGTCCCTCAGCTCGTTTGACTCTGGCTTCGACGGAGCAGGAAGCAGTCATCTGGAAGGTGGAGGAGGGAGGGAAGGATGGGATGGGCTGTCCAGGTTAACCAGCACCAGAGACTCCTTCAGGCCCGTCAGCAGGCAGCCGCAGATCCACGAGGAGAACATCTCCAGTGTTTCCGACTCTGAGGATCGGAGGGAGGAGTTTGACGTCGGGTCTGCGGGGAACACCTCCAGGGCTAGCATCCAGATCATCCCCAAGGTGACAGTGGACTCCCTGAACTTTGAGATCAAAGTGAAGCGATCCGCCACCCTCCCCCAGAACCCCTGGTTGAGCCTCCCTACCGAAGACCTGGAGAAATCCTACACCGTCACCATCACGCAGAACCCACCAGCACAGCAGAACCCACCAGCACAGCAGAGAGACCCCAAAAGCCCAGACTCCCTGGAGCGATCGCATCACTCCGACCAATCCAGCAGGTCTCGAGACCAGCCCACGCAGACCGAGATGCCAGAGGGTCGGGCTGAGCCTGACGTGAAGGCGCAGGAGAGCTTCGACGACCCGGGACTGAGCCCCATAAGGAAGCTCCTCTCCAGTACAATCACAGACGCCAGAGAGAGATCCCACTGCTCTACTGAGGGTGACCCCACTCTCCTCTGGGATTCCTATGATTTCCACAACCAGGACACCTGTGAAAGGTAATTTACATTACATTTATTCATTTAGCAAATGCTTTTATCCAAAGTGACTTCCAAGAGAGTTTTACAAAAGAGCATAGGTCACTGATCATAACAACCAGATAGCCCCAAAAACATTGTGGGTAGCCAAAACATGAGCATACATTGTGAAAAGCAAATAAGTGCCAATGGGAAGAAACATAAGAGCAAGTAGTTAAACAAATTAAAATTAAACAACGTGAACCTCAAAAGTGCAGGAGTGTACCTGTAGGAAAGCAAGCAACAATCAAATAATTCACAGCGAGTACAAGTAGTTACTGGCTGAAGTAATGCAGCCAGTTAGCTTAATGCACTGACAGCATTGCTGACTACTTATTATTATGTTGCCAGTGTGATTTGATTCTCTGTCCTCCCAAGAAATGATTGTATTCACTGTGACCACCTTCCCTGAAGAGTGGAGGCTGTTATATTTGACATTTGACATTTAGTCATTTAGCAGACGCTCTTATCCAGAGCGACTTACAGTAAGTACAGGGACATTCCCCCGAGGCAAGTAGGGTGAAGTGCCTTGCCCAAGGACGCAACGTCAGTTGGCATGACCCGGAATCGAACTGGCAACCTTCGGATTACTAGCCCGATTCCCTCACCGCTCAGCCACCTGACTCCCTGTTATAGCTGCAAAGGGAGGACCAACTCCATATTAATGCCTATGGGTTAGAATAGGATGTCATAAATGCTCCTGTAGGGGTAACGTGTAGGTGTCCAAATACTTTTGTCTGTATAGTGTGTGTGTGTATATATTGTATGTATTGATGTTTTTTGGGATAACCAGCTCAGTGAGAGAAGTCTGCCTGAGAGACTGGGATCTGAAGGAGCAGGATGGTCTGAGGGAGGTTGAGGAGATACTGGTCCGGGCAGCTGGGATACTGGAGGCAAGTTTACACTGTTATATTCACCGCTCAAGACGTGACATTTTAATTTGGGGGAATCTTATCGTCAATTTTGTCTGTTTATGCCCTTTACTTACAGTTCTTGTTTTATCTTTATATTTCTATGTTTATTGTTGTGCACCAACCTTCCAAGGCTAATTCCTTGTATGTGTAAACTTGGCAATAAACCAGATTCTGATTTGCCCTCATACAACAGTGGTTTATGTTACCAAACTGCAACACTTTCTCAACTTGCCAAGTTACCATAATAATCACCAGCTTGTTCCCTGGTGTTTACTTGGTTCTACAGGAGGAAGAAAATGTGCTGGCACAGGAGGAGATGTTGGCTGTTCTCATGAAGACCGAAACCCCAAGCAAACAGTGGCCGTTATGGAACAGTGCAGACCAGCTTAATGTGGTATGTTGTGTTCCTGATTTATACAGTAGACCTTGTACTATTAAGCTGCTGGCCAGCCACAAACAGTGATCCACTATTCGGACATTGCAAATTAGATTCTATGAATTCGATTTGGACTTTCCCTCAATTAAATTCTACACTGCATGACAAACAACCGATTGTTTTTCTCTTGAGGGTTCTATGTCCTTCAATAAAAAGATGTGGCTAAAACATGTTTTAGTGTAGAACTAGTAAGTAATAAATAAACGGTAATGAATGTCAATTTTGCTGCTCTGTTTCAGGGAGTGTTAACTCAGTTTTTATCATCTTTGCAGATGTCCTCTCGTGACTTGGTAGAGGCAGGTGTCCTTGGCCTTGAAGACGGGCTCACTGTCGAAGGCACAGAGAGTTTGTCAGAAAGTGCATCATTCGAGGTCACACGTGGACCCGTGGACTCCGATGACTGCCTGACCGAGGCTGGAGGCGTGGCCTCTGGCTGCAGGGGGGAGCTTCTGAAAGAGCTGAGGGAACTACACGTCCTGGACGAGCTGATCATGGAGGAGAACGTCAAGATCCACAAGCTGAGACGGCACGAGGAAGAACGCCTCGACAAGAAGCCTGTGGCGTCCATGGGCCCTCGAAGGACAAGCAAGGAGAGGCAGATGTTCCAGTTGGAGCTACAGAGGGAGAAGAAGGAGGTGGAAAGACTGGAGATGAGCCTTGATAACGGGACCACGAGGTGTAAACTCAGAAAGCAGCTGAGCAGAACCAGGAAAGTCGTGAAATGCTCCGTGATGGAGAGGACTTCCAAACTTGAATACCTGGATGACAGTGCTCTCTGTAAAGAGCTGATCTCAGGCAGCAAGAGGCCCTGCAACACACAGCTCTTGACCCAAATGCCTCCAAACGCCAATGCATCCAACACCGACGCAGTCTCGTTTTCAGAGTCCGTCACTAAACAGCCTGTATTACAAGACTCCGTTTCACCCCTAGATTCTCCTGGCATGTACACCAACTTTAGTATTGATGATTCCCTTGGCCATGTTGCGGTTTCTAGTTTGCAACAACCTGTCCTAGTCTCACGACAGACCACCTCCGATTATAGGGAGGAAGTTGGAATCCAGCCTCAGGGGTACGACGACGGCAAGCTAGATTCCAGATCCAGGGAAACTGTTGAAAGTCGCAAACCAGAGGATTCGTCCAAACCTGAACCAAAACCAGATTATGGTGCTTTTGATCCAGGTGGCAGCTCTGATAACCCCCCTGTGCCTAAACCAAGGAGGACACAGCCTCCTGTCCATGACGCCTCAACAGAACCAGTTCACCTGATGGATCAGGGACCTGAACCACCAGGAACCCAAATGCTGGACACTCCCCCAATGCCTAAAGAGCGGAACACTAAGCCCCCAGCCTCAGTGCGATGTTCACATTCTCAATGCTGATGTGAATGAACACACCAATAATAACAATAACAACAAGCCCATCAGAGATCAACAGTTGTTCAAATGCGCCGCCCCTCACAAGCCCAGTTCACATGTCCCTCAAGACGATCCCATAACATCCACACTCACCCAGGTTTCTTCTCAAGGCTTGCAGATACAGACCGACTCAGCATGTTTCCCAATACTCTGAAATTGAAGGTGTAGAATTCCATTTTAAAGTAAGTGAACCACCTCCGGAAGTGTTCCCTGACCCATGTGAACTAGTAGGAGTTGAAGTACCTCGTGCAGATATCCCTGATGGCTTTCAGAGGTGTGGGACTGGCACAGGATCCTTCTCAAGATCACTCCAACAGCCATCTATCCATATTGGCACCAGAGAGGTACGACACTTACCTGTAGTTGTTACTAATAAACCTGAACTTTAAACTTGAAAACAAATTGAATAGGAATGGTTCAATTTTTACCTTTTCTCTTGCAGATGATGAATTATAAGACTCCTATCGTGCTGGATACAGGTTCTGGTTTGATGAAAGCTGGCTTTGCTGATCAGGACCTTCCATCTACAATTTTCCCAACAATTATTGGGTTGCCCAAGTATGAGGTAAGCTATGTGGTTGATGAGAACTGATACACACATACATGCTGTACTTGCATAATCTTCATTTATTTAGATTCTTTGCTTGCAGGAAATAATGAATGGCAACTTTGAACGGGAGACCTACATTGGACATGAAGCTCAACACATGAGAGGAGTTCTGACACTGAAGTACCCCATGAAAAATGGAATAATTAGCAACTGGGATGACATGGAAAAGGTTTGTGAGGTTTAAATGTCAGAAGATGCCACAGCACTCTGGAATGTGTTTACCTCAATGCTCGAATCTTCTGTTTTCAGATTTGGCACCACACGTTTCAGCAGCTCGGAGTGGAGCCTGATGACCACCCTGTTCTTCTGACGGAGGCGGCGATGAACCCTCGGGATAACCGTCAGCGCATGGTGGAGCTCATGTTTGAGAGTTTCAATGTTCCTCTCACCTACGTGGCCATGCAGGCGGTGCTAGCGCTCTATGCTGCAGGGAGATCAACAGGTAAAGCACCTGTACTTGTATAGGTGAACCATAAACCATTAAAAGCTTGGACGGGAGGGCAAGTGATTAAGGAATGGGATATTCAGTTGTCTGTTTCTGAATGGTAATATTGTCAGTTATGAAGTGAGCTCTGTTTTCATAGGTGTGGTGTTTGACTCTGGGGATGGAGTGAGTCATAGTGTGCCTGTGTTTGAGGGGTACTGCCTTCCCCATGCTGTTCAGCGCTTCACCATGGCAGGATATGATGTCACAATGCATCTCAAAAAGGTATTTAATCGTCAAGTGAGCGTTTTAAAGTGTGCGATCAGACGTGATTTTAACGCTTGCTGTTTTTCCTGTGTCTTAGCTCCTCCAGGAACAAGGGGTGTGCATGCGCACCTCTGCAGAGCTCGAGATAGCACGGGAGATGAAGGAGAAGTGCTGCTGTGTGGCTCAAGACTATGAATCTGAGCTCACGTGTGGGGGGTCTGCTAGCAGAGAGATGCATTACACCATGCCTGATGGCCAGGTCATCAGCCTCAGCACTGAGAGGTTCAGGTAACGGCCTGCACACTCACCCTAATGAGGACCACAATCTGGTACTCTCCCTTGGAATGTCTGACCTCTGATACTACTTTTAAAGGGGCAGAAGCCAGTTTCCTCCTTTTTAAAAGTAAACGTTTAACTGCCCCCTTGGATAACCACTAGAGGTCAGTTAAAGCTCTGGGAATATTAATGGCGACATTCTTCGTTCACACACAGGGCACCGGAGATCCTGTTCAAGCCAGAGCTAATTGGACGTGACCATTATGGGATGCATGAGAGCATTTTCAAATCCATCCTCAGCTCTGACCTTGACCTACGGCGAAGTTTCCTGGGAAACATTGTTCTAGCAGGTATGCCAAGTTTGGATAAGTTGGTGCAGAGTTCATGCTGAATCCCATGTCTCGTACATAAGGGTTTATAGGTTTCTCATTTCCTGTGTCCAGGTGGAAATACCTTGCTTGCTGGCTTGCCAGAGAGACTCCAGAAGGAAATCAGAGTCATGGTGCCTTCAGACTTGTGTGTGCGTGTGACCAGCCCTAAGGACAGAGATTTTTCTGTGTGGAGCGGAGGTGCGGTACTGGCCAATTTGCCCTCTTTTGCTTCTGCCTGGATCAGCCAAGAGGAGTATGAGGAATTTGGCCCCCAGATTGTCTTCAGGAAGTGCTTCTGACTGACTCGTATCCAGTGTTTGACTCATGGAGTGTGTGGACTCCACTTCTCACAAAGTGCAATATTTATGTCTTATCTGTGCCACATTTGGGATCGAAGCCTTTTAATATTTTTGTTTGTACATGTCTTGTGTTTGTGCACAACAAATCCTGGAGAATTTCTAAAGTATTTATATTTGCCATTATCTAACTAGTGTTAAAAGCTTACCTGCGATGAGGCTTTTCCTTAGTGCAGTTCTCAGTGAGCTTAAGGTTAGTTTGACGATAATACTCAAATACATTTTGTATTCCCGTTTGTGCCACCTACATCATTTTTGTGGAATGGGCACTTTTGCAGCACCTTTTTGGAAGTAGAATGGCTTTAAATAATTTGTTTTATTCTTGATCAGTACAAAATAAGTTATTTGCATCTATTTTCCTCATTCTATAGTAACCATTTTAGTTCTGTGGAACTGATGGAAACCCTAATTGTGTATATATAGTGCTGCAAATGGAATATATTTGTCTGTCCAATGTACAATTTATATATAAATATGTCCCAGTTAGTCGGCTTACATTTAATCATTCTAATATGTAATTAGTGTCCTTGTCTTTTAAGTGTTAACTTGGTGTAAGGTGTCATTATTTACACCAAGACTTGATCAGATCAAACCAGTGTGTTCCTAGTATCCCTCTTGATACGATGAATAAGTCCTTTTAGGACTGTGTACCTTTTTGTTGCGTCAATCCTCGACCTAAAGATCAGTGCTAGTAAGGGTTTGTTATACCAGTCAGAAACCACCAGGACCTGGTAAATGAGGCTGGGTGTATGTTATGACCTAATGCAGTTGTGGAATGTTTGCTGTACATTTTATAATGAGTTTTCAAAGTAAGACTGTAAATCAGTGCACACATGCTGGTTCATGTTTGATTTCCTTTCTCACAATGTATGGCTTTGAGTTTTGTGCTGCATGCTTTACGTAGTATTTTTTGATTGTGTTGTACATGCATTTATTTTGCTTAAGTTGTGATATTTGACAAGTTACTGTAGTGTTGTGTATTGCTTCATTGAACATGTTTTGTGCCTTAGGCCATACACCTTTTAATGACTTTGCTGTCATTTTGTAGTTGCATAATACCAGCCACTCTATCCTAGGTACCTTGAGCATTTTGTTACTGCAGCATTTGGATAATCCCCATTTCTTTATAGCCCTGCCCTTGTAGTGTGATGCTCGTTTACAGTATTTGTTTAATACACTGTTTTGCATGCTGTGTGTTTTTAGAAGTTTGAACTTTTTTTTCTTTTTCTTTGCTACTCTGAAGACATGGGGTTGGAATGTGAGCTAAATCTCAGGTTTCGAAAGTCTGCATGCAATCCCTGAGGGAAGTTAAAATGGCCTTGTGTAAGGGCCCAAACTAGCAAATGTGCTTGTTAGCCTTTTGATGATTTTGTAGTGAAGGATTTGAACCAAAAAGAATGCTGTACTGAAGTCTTGACACCTAACCAAGTTATGTCTATTTTTTTATAATAAATATTTTATCCGAATTCTACTTTGGCAATGTGTGCATATTATTTTCAACATCAAGCCAGGCTCGTTACTTTAGTTGGTGGCATGATCTCTCCTGTACTTCCTCTCCTTTTACTGTGTGTGTGGAAAAAGTACGATAGTTTTTTTTATCGAAAGATGGAAAAAGTTTTTTTTTTTTTTTGTCCAACTTCCAACTTTTTTGGGGGGAGAGGGGACTTTTTTTTCAAAAAGATTTCGAAAGATTGAAGAAGAGAAAAATTGTGAAAAAATATTTTTTCTAAAGGTTGAAAGAATATTTTAGAAAATAAGTTTGACAGGTTTAAAAAAAAAAAATGCATCAAAAGGTTGCATCATTCATGACAAATTTGGTATAAAAAAGTTTTTCTACCTTATGGTTGAAAGCTACCGTATGGATGAGACAGAGGGAGTTAGCAATGACGACATGACCGAGTAGAGACATTTGTGATCATCCATGGCCATATTATGAGGGAGAAGTTCGAAATTGTCAGTGTCAAAAAGGATTCCTGGCAAATACAATACTAAACAGGTAGTAGTAATGGCTACGTTTTACTTAAGTATATGTCAGAGCCCACACTTCTTTACTTTAACGAGTGAAAAAGTGTAGTCTTTTTAAACATGAGTATCTGTACTTCTACTTGAGTGAAAGATGTGTGTACTTTTCTATCTCTGCCAGTGACTCAAATTTCTACTTACTCATACTGGCTCGTGCAAGACATCCTCCTTGGCTGCTTTTGTATATGGTAACCAAGGTAACCCGTTGGAGACATGTCTTCCAGCTCTGTGTAACTGCTCGCTGTCTTCAGGTTAAACATGTCTCGTTCTCAGGCAGAAAGCGTGATAAAGAACATCATTAGGGAGATAGCTCAAGAATGTGCTGGAAAAGGGCATGCTGTATCGGAAACATTGGTGGCATTTATGGTAAGAACTTTAGTTCTAGGTAGAGCTACTGTTGGTAGACATAACGCTATATACAGTAGTCCCCTTGTTTACTCTCTTTGGGCACGCCTTCAAAGTGTACTGTAATACTGCATACTGAAGTTCTTATATTTTACCCCTTCTTAGGTGAAAGCTGTTGTGTTGGACCCAAGAAATCAATTCAACGTTGATCGAACTCTCACCAAGCAAGATGTTAGAAAACTTGTGGAGGTAGCTAAATTAACTAGGGTCAAGTTTTGCCATGTACTAGTAGTCGGCTTTCGGTATTGTACTGTATCGTAATTCTTTCTTTTTATAGTTGTGTGTGGACAAACTCATGGACCAGGGAAGCCCTGCCCTTGACACTATCAAGATGCAGGTGTATTTTGACATGAATTACACATCTAGAAGTAAGTTGGATCCTAAATGTGATTTACAAAATATAATGTTGTTGACTCAGTACAGTAATTAATACGTTTCGAAGCCGCTGATGTCAAATTCTGTTTTTCCTGTCTGGGATATTAAACCAGGTGAATTCATTAACGAGCATCACCGGGTACTTCAGTCGAAGTTGATCCCAGTTAGTCGAGAGATCACCGACAGCAGAGTGAAAACACGGGAGGACCTTGAGGGCCTTTACCGTAAAATCGTCAGCTATGTTCTGCTGCGTTCAGGCCTGGGTTCCCCTACGGACATCAACACGGTCAGAGAGGCCACAGGTAGGTAACCAACAAGTCACAATAACTTTCCCTTGTCCGTAATCAGTCATACTGAGTCTTGTCCATGTGATACAACAAACTGAATTGTAACCACATTAATGTGCCATACTTTATTATGGGGGCGCTAATGCCAATGGTGTTGTGATAGTGTTATGCATTTTTTTTTAATGGAATTCGGACAGTGTGTACCTTTTTCTGTCTGTTTGTTTCGGTCTATCTGCCTGCCTGTCTGTCTGTCTGCCAGTGTACCTGTCTGCCTGCCTGCCTGTCTAACTGCCTGTCTGTCTGCGCCTTACAGCTGCCTTGCAGAGCGTCTTTCCGCAGTCAGAGCTGGGAACCTTCTTGTCCCTGATCAAGAAAGACAAGGAGCAGCAGCTTAACGAGCTCAGCATGATCGTGACTGGCATCCGCCTCTTTAACAAAGACAGCAAGAAAGGAGGAGAGGGCATCGAAGACTGTGAGTTATTTAGGATACCTGATACAACATCAATTAATAATACCTACTGTACTGTGTGATGTGCTCACTATATGCACATGCATATAAGAACTAAAAACATTTCTTTTTAGCAGATCTTATGAGTTTTAATTATCTAATTGTATTTTAGATTGATGTTTTACCTTGTTTTATAATCTTAACTGTAGCACCTTGAGATCTGTTCTCGGATGAAAGGTGCGTTAGAAATACAAATTTATTATTATAATATATTTTTCTTCCCATTCCTCTGTTTAGTGCCTGCAATTCTGAACGTATCCATACCTGCTGCTGGTAAAGACATAGAATGGGAACAGGAACTTTCCCAAAACTTGGCTTGGCAATACACTGCCATCCTAGAGAAGCTGCTGGACTCAGATGTGGCGGCCAGAGACTGCGAGGTGTCCCTGGAACATCTCAAGCAGGCTCTCTATAATGTTCGACAACATGAATCTTTCCTGAAAATTATTTTGGTGAGTTACATGTTAACAATTTGGCTTTGTGGGAGGGTCAAATCATCACATGAACTCAGATGAAAATGTTA
The DNA here is from genome assembly GCA_023658055.1 of Thaleichthys pacificus. Lineage (NCBI taxonomy): Eukaryota > Metazoa > Chordata > Actinopteri > Osmeriformes > Osmeridae > Thaleichthys > Thaleichthys pacificus. The sequence goes on along the minus strand of CM042869.1, from coordinate 17,760,104 downwards.
TTGTTTCTACACCAGGCAGATGTGATTCTATGTGCAAAGAAAGTTGAGGCCTTGCAAAACGACCTGGCAACATGCTTGAAGCTGTTGAGGGAAGCTGTGCATTCAAAAACTGCTGTACCCACTGCACACGTTTTTGTAAGTATCTTGTGTTTTCTCATATAAAGTCACGTTCTTTCTAAGAGATGTACAGTGTGTCATTGGTTTTATGTGTGTGACTGAGCTTTCGTAAAATGCCTTCTCTTGTCAGCCTCATTTCACAGCTCTGGCACAGTACTGGTCAGGACTTGAGGATGAGATGGTTCTGTTAAGCATCCTGGGAAACCTTATGATCAACCTTCAGCCCTTCCTCACCGCTCAGTCTCGGATGTTCTCTGATGTTCAGTTGGAAAGCTTATTAGTGGGGTCGGAGGTCAAGAATGATGAGCAGAGAATGAAAGAGTCCTCAGGTACACTGCTGGTACTCAAATGTAACAGCTTCGATTTGTGTAGTTCTTACCTTTTCTTACCGTGATCGTTCCCCTTACAGAAAACCGCGTTGACCCCAGTGCAAATAAGAGATATGAATGGATCTTCCCTGAGACAACCGCAAACTTTGACGAATTGCCAATACAGTACAAGGGAATCTGTGGTTATACGCTTGTAGAGAAGAACGGGATTTTACTGCCAGGTATGAAAGTTTGATTTCATATGTTTGGGGCTCTTTTCAGAGCACAGTGCACTTTTTTAATATTTACACTGTAAACACAATTTTTGCTAAATATGTTATTTCAGTGATGGTCTCAGTGCTAAGCAAAATACTTGTTGTGTAAATAAAACTTCCTCTATTTGCAGGAAACCCAAGCATAGGAGTTCTGAAACACAGAGAGAAATACTATGTGTTCAGCTCAAGAGAGGCAGCCTTGTGTTTTGCATCAAAGGCAGATGAATACATCGTCCAAGTAGCAGAGAGAGCCAAATGTTCACCTGAGTTGATTCAACTCCTTGAACTCCATCAGCAATTCTCTTCTGTCTCTCCCTATTCCAAGGTTTAGTATTGTGTTATTTTACCTTCAAAGTTATATATTCTAAAGTAAAGCATTTTCTTTAAAATGAGAATGAAAACTAAGTGTTTTGTCTACAGATGCAGTCAGGGGAAAGACTACTAGTGAAACCCATCACTAAATGTGACAGCTGTACACAGACTGACACGCATCTGTTGGAGACGAACATTGTCGAATCTTATGAGTGGAATGAGTGGGAACTCAGAAGAAAAGCCATCAAATTGGTCAGTGATTATTCTTCTCTTTTTTGGGCACTGGTAATAACGCATTTCATTTTTCTAACCATTGTTCATTGAATAATGAGGGATACATTGATCATTTAGTTTTACACTTTGTCTCAACAGGCCAATCTTCGGAGTAGAGTTACCCATTCCATGCAGACTAATCTGAGCCACATGAGGAGGGACAACGTCACCCAAACATATCTGCTCAAAGATGTAGCATGCCAGAGCAGGAAAGATGGCGCGAGTAACATACCTAAGCCTCAGGTGTACCTTGCTGGTCTTCGAGGAGAAAAAACCAAGACCACACACATGATAAAGACAAACTTAACCAGATCTATCGATGAATAGATTAGTCGTTTTTTGTCTGTCTTCACGTAATAAAGACACATTTTTAACGATGTCAGTTCTATTCAATGTTATGATGGTCTGTTTCTATCCAAACATTCGCCAGTGAAAGAGAAGCAGTTTAATCAAATTAGCAGTTTTACCAAACTTGGTGTGGTGTGATGAGGCTGATACCGTTGCTGGATAAAATTGACCGGGAGGGGGCAGAGGTGGTTCTGGTTTTGTGGGAGGAAAGAGCTTACACGCATGCGCAACACGATATTCATGAAGTCGTTGCTAGTGGGTTGTCCTGCTCACCGTGTTTGCTATTAGCTTGCTGGCTAGTTTGCTCAGCCCTGACGAGACATGGAGGCAACTCGTTCGGTATAACATACGAGACTGGGTGTCATATCCGTTAAATATTTAACCTGAAACCAACCTTAGGTCAGCAGTTGAATTCAACCAACTCCTCAACCACTCTTAAGTGGTTCATCATGGGCATGGCTAACGGTAAGAATATTGGCAAACAAATGCTAGCCATCTTAGCTAACTTTAGCTGGCAACATCTGCACGAAATAATCTGTGGTTTACATATATGGCTTGCTATAAATATTTTCTCTGACAACGTTAGATAATGAACACTAGGTTAGTGAACAAAAGGCCCGCTCGAGAATTTACATGGGGTATGTCTAGTCAAATCAACCAGGGCCGTATTTACCATTGCAATGGATCTGTCAATTGACCCAGCGAATTCGTCTGGAAACATGGGCAGTTAGCTAATTTACCATGGGCTGGCTGGCTAATTAGTTGGCTACGTAAAGATACCTAGTACTCATACTAAGTACCATGCCACGTACTTATGTGAGCTAAATTGTGTTTTATGCCATCTTAAAATGCGCGTCTTCTCTCCGCAGAACCGGTGAGTGTGGCGTTCAAGCTCTACTGCCTGTCGGTAATGACACTGGTGGCAGCAACTTACACAGTTGCCTTAAGATACACAAGAACTATTACATCAACAGAGATGTACTTTTCCACAACAGCAGTATGCATTACAGAAGTGATGAAATTGTTCCTGAGCCTAGGGATGTTGGCCAAGTGAGTGAAGCTTACTATCTTTTCACTTCGAAGATTTTAATTTGTCCTATGTGGGACTGGACAGATCCATTCATAAGACTTGTACATTTCTGACAATATAGAGTGCTGTCGCCTAGCCAAGTGTTGTCTGTGAACGTCCTGTTAGGATTGTGTACTGTAGTCCAACTGTATTCCCCCCCCCCTCACAGAGAGACTGGAACCTTGGGCAGGATGAAGAACTCACTGGTGGAGCATGTACTTCAAAGTCCCAGGGAGCTTCTGAAGCTGAGTGTACCCTCTGTGGTGTATGCCGTTCAGAACAACATGGCCTTCATTGCCCTGAGTAACCTAGATGCAGCTGTGTATCAGGTAACGCCGTTCTCCAGCACTGAACTTTCTCTTTTGTTCTCTGCCGGTTGCCCCGTTCATGGATCATAATCTCCTCCTCCATTTACATTTAGTCATTTAGCAGACGCTTTTATCCAGAGCGATTTATAGTAAGTACAGGGACATTCCCCCGAGGCAAGTAGGGTGAAGTGCCTTGCCCAAGGACACAACATCATTTGCACAGCCGGGAATCAAACCGGCAACCTTCTGATTAGTAGCCCGATTCCCTAACCGCTCAGCCATCTGACTCCCCTATCTATCTAGGTGACATATCAGCTGAAGATCCCATGCACAGCCCTGTGCACGGTGCTGATGCTGAACCGCTCCCTGAGCAGGCTGCAGTGGTTCTCTGTCTTCATGCTCTGTGGAGGCGTCACCTTGGTCCAGTGGAAGCCCGCGGAGGCTACCAAAGTCCAGGTAGTGTAGCAGTCTGAGATGAGTCGACCGTGAATGAACCGTGAACACTTGTACTTGGTTGTTTACTAGTAGTTTGTGGATAGTGTGCAAGAGACAGCTAAGACAGACCTGTATTCTTAACTCCTCAGATCGAGCAAAACCCTTTCCTGGGGTTTATAGCAATCGCGGTTGCCGTAATCTGCTCTGGGTTTGCAGGTAATGCAGAATACATGCCATGTGTATGAGCATGACTGGTTTTGTTTGATTTTAGACTCCCTTAAGAATGTGTTTTTCTTTGTCGTTAAAAAAGGGGTGTATTTTGAGAAGGTCCTGAAGAGCTCTGACACATCCCTCTGGGTGAGGAACATCCAGATGTACCTGTCGGGCATCGTGGTCACCCTCGCTGGCGTGTACCTGGCAGACGGGGCCCAGGTCATAGAGAAAGGCTTCTTCTTCGGCTATACTCCATGGGTGTGCTTCGTGGTCTGTGAGTCAAATTCCACCCTTCAAACTTTTTACACAATTCAGATGTATTGGTTTTCTAGAACACCTGTGTTTCACCTTCACAGTGTAGCTGTGACCTGAGTGGAAGTGCTGTACGTTGATGCTGTTTTGTGATTGTTCCCAACAGTGCTGGCAAGTGTGGGTGGTCTGTACACGTCTGTGGTGGTGAAGTACACCGACAACATCATGAAGGGCTTCTCTGCTGCGGCTGCCATTGTGCTCTCCACTGTAGCGTCTGTCACTCTGTTTGGGCTGCAAATAAGTAAGTCAGTCAGACACATCAGACACTGGCCATCCATGCCTTTAATGCCTTCTTAATAATGGACCTTGTGGTCTTCAGACTCTCCTGGAGTACTTGATTACAGACAGATGCTATCAGTCAGGGTTGATTGGGTTTAGTAGTAGGAGTAGGATTTTTCCCAATTCTTTCTTTTTCTTGCAGCTGTTACTTTTGCCACTGGAGCCATGCTAGTGTGTGTATCGATATACCTGTATGGACTTCCAAAGCAAGACACCTCCAGGGTACCAAAGGCAGATGCGGACACCGAGTCCCGACAAAAACTGATAACTGTGTGAACGTAGAGCCTGGAGCTCGTCAACACTGGAGCTGCTCACGACGCTCATTCCACAGGCCTCTGTCCAGTCAGGACGCCACATCCACGGATCAGGACTCATTTGGTTAATCATTATATCAGCGATGCTGGAGCATAAATCAAGGGAATGGACTTTCAGGACACAGGTGATTTGTGTCTGCATTATCCTTGATGAATATGGAGCAGAGGTGCAAATTATAGTACAAGATCAGCAGTATTTCATTCCCCTCTTGCTTTTTTACTGAGGGAATGCAGTTTTCTTATAAACCTTATGAACCACTGTGTCGGACAGTGCTGAATCTTCTAGACGATATGCATGTACTGTTAAACATGTTTGATAATGTACTAGCGACAACACAGTTCTGTGATTAGTATGTATGTTGTGTTTTTGTCTGCACATGACTGAACTGAATAGACACAAAAGGCGTTTATATAAGACTGTAAATGACACATACCCATGGAAAAATGTGGTCTATTTATTTAACATGATCATGTTTGGTTAAAATAAGGCTCTTTACATGTATTTACATTACATTACTTTAACAGAGACAACTTGCATACAGAGTTGTGGTTTGTACACTTCAATGTTAGCTACATTTTCTTTACCGGTGTAATACCCAGGATTCTCATCCCGCTGGCCAGGACAGAGCAGATCCCGCTGAACAGCCTCAACCTTGCCTGGAAGAGAAACATTTTAGCCATTTCCATGTTTGCAACATTTTACTGCTCTTACTGCAGTGATCAGTTCTACTCGGAACCAAATATTTGGGTTGTAAATATGTTATGACCAAGGTGCGGCTCGTTACCTGGGCAACATTTAGAGTTCTTTCCCCCACCTGAAGCTCCCTGTGAGCAGAGCCGGCCAGGTGACTGAGGGAGGGAATGTGTATTTAAGTCACAGCATCGTTCAGACTAAGCCTGGGCATTCAAACAAAACCTTCTAGTACTTACCACAGTGTCAGGAGAAAGTTGACAACATGTTTGGGCTGCAGATCCTGTGAAGACTGGTATAGAACCTCGTCATAGCTGGAAGCACATACAAATCCTTTAGCATTATGGGATCACATCAAACACTGTGCTTGAGAGCACAGCGGGTGTATGTGCTTATGTACTAGGAAACACAACGTGCTTGTGTACCGAAGGAGGTGCTGGAACACTGCGACGCTCCTCTGCTCCAGTAGAAGAGACGGGTCACAGGGACCTCCGGCTCCATCTCCATATCTCTGAATCAAACTGCAAACACAAGGGCTTTTTTTTACCCCCCCTTACATACAGTTCATAACGACAGCTATTGGAGATGAGAGATTGTGACCACCCACCTGCAAAGGCGTGCGTGAGTGTACTGGAGGAACACCCCTGTGTCACCGTGTGCTTGAAGCATCCTGTCCCAGTCAAACGTATAATCTGATATCAGGGGTCCTTTAAAGTCCTGAGAAGAAGGAATTATTTAACTAACCCTTCATATGTTAGCTAATCATTAGCACATGAACAACCATGAATAGTGTATATAGGCTTCCCTGTGGTGTTACCTGAACTATAAGAGCACTTATCCCCACTTTTTCAGCTGTATTCTCTGGATCGTCCAGTTGCTTGGTGGCTGTGGGCAACATTTGGAAGTTTTAATCTTCCACACCATTTCAAGGGTTGCTATACATCCCTACCACTAAACTAGTGTTTCCCAACCCTGGTTCTCGAGACCCCCTGCCCTGCACACCTGATTTAAATGAATGGGCAGTTGAATCAGGTGTGTTGGAGCAGGGAAACATCTAGAACATGCGGGGGCAGGTGAACCCTTAGGACCAGGGTTGGGGAAAAAGCTGCTGTAAACGTGTGATGTTCTCACTCTTGGACTGGCTCATGTTCTTCAGCATCCTGGCCCGGGCCTCATCCAGCACGTCCTCCAGGAACACGACTTCCCCACGTCTCGTTTTCATCCCCTGCACCAGGCCGAACCCCACGTGGCGGCACCTGCTCCCATAGATATATATAAACACTAGATGTCTTAAGGCGGAGTCTAGAACGTCCGCACATTGCGGCCATCTTGCTACAGTCAACTCGCTCACCCATAACATTGTGTTGATGCTACATGTACTTTTTAAATGACCATAACTTGCTCAATTTTCAACCGATTTTGAAACGGTTTGGTTTGTTATCAACGTCAGAGATGTCGGTATGCCACTGCATACTTATGAATAATTATGTTGTTTTTTTTTAAATAGAATAGAAGTATGTGTGGGGCTCACAGTTTCCAAATAAAGATGTCTGTAAGAGGTTACAGGTTATGTGTGGAATTCTGTACCTCTCAGCCCATGGGTGCCCCATAGTCGATAGGATCTGGAACAGCTGCTGGAAATGTGTTTCTTGACTTTTGTCTGTCTTGAGAGATATCAGTGCTCCAGGTGAGCATGCATGTCCAATTCCTATTCAGTATTTCTTTTTTTTTAAAGGTTTGAGCAGATCAATTGTGTCATCCTTACCACATATATCATCTCATCAAAGTTATACTTTTCTTTTCGATTTATGGCTGCAGCAATATCTCTAAAAGTGAAGAACATAAGGGGTAATGAAAGTACAAGCTTTCCAATGAATCTCAACAATATTTCAAACAACGATTTCCCATTAATACCAGCTGAGCAGAGCTATGCTTGGCAGGCATTGCTGACCTGGTGATATAGAGCGAAGTCCCGTCACTGCGAAGGACGGTAGCATATCTGGACATGTCTCCAGATGGGGAGAGATCAACCACACTTGTACCTCTCCTATCAGTAGGAGAAAGAAACACCAGGACACAGGTCCTATCACACAGCCCGTAATCAAACACACAGAGATACTGGGTAGATGTGCATGGTTGACTTAAGGTAGCTCCCTGCTATTGACCTAGGTCTGTGTACACTATGTTTATGCTGATAATGCTGTCTTTATGACATACTCAGTAGTTTTCAACAGGCCTTGGGTCTGGAGCTGCTGCACTACTTCCCGGGCTTGTTCCTGATGAAAAGACTCCCCAGAGTAGACGTCAAACTGGACCCCAAGACGCTGTTGGCCAAGTAATTTACATTTAGTCATTTAGCAGACGCTCTTATCCAGAGCGACTTACAGTAAGTACAGGGACATTCCCCCCGAGGCAAGTAGGGTGAAGTGCCTTGCCCAGGGACTCATTTTGCATGGCCGGGAATCAAACCAGCAACATTCTGATTGGTAGCCCGATTCCCTAACCGCTCAGCCACCTGACCCAACATTTACATTCATCTAAAATCTGTTTGTTTTACAAACCAGGTTGCGCTTCAGTTACCAGCACTGTTAACATTTAAACGTTTAACAATGTATGTTTGCTCTAGGAAACTTGTATCCGGGGCTTGTTGGTGATCAAGCAGTGAGTCGGTACCTTGTACACCTTCTGGTACTCCTCCACTGTGATCTCTCTGAACTGTTGCCATAGTGACAAGGCCTGGTGCTCATGTTTTTCCAGCTGCCTGAAAAATGTTCTGGCAGCCTTGGATATGTCATCACAGGTCTCTGCTTCTCTGTTCACCTGAACATAGACCTAGAGCCAACACAACTCGTCTTTAAAAGGAGCAAGCAAACCAGGAGTTTACACTAACCTTCATTAACAATACTTGATTAAAAATAAAGTGGTTATAAACTTACGTCAAAAAGGTGCTGTAGGGGATTCTTTTTCAATTGTTCCTGACAACCGAAACGCTGATATCCAACACCTAGCATTCCTGAAATCCAAGGGAAAGAATGATTCCTGAAACCCAGGAACTCAACAGACTCAACAGAATCAGAATCTTGAAGATGGAGGGTTACTTATTTCTTCAGAACTCACCAAACTGCATGCCCCAGTCTCCTAGGTAGTTCACTCTTATAACATCATTTCCCAATGATGCTTTTAGATTGGCAATGAAGTTACCTAAACAAAACACAAAATTTGAGTCACAAAATGTACAATTCCTAAACCTCTGCCTGTATCTTTTCTGCCCCCTGGTGACTTAAAAAATAATAATTCAACGTTATTATGAATCTCACCAATCATTGTAGAACGCAGATGCCCCGCATGAAACTTTTTTGCTATATTTGGAGAACTGCACAAATGTAAGAGGTTAATGTAACACAGAATTCAGAAATACAAATCTAAATCATTTTGAAGACCTTACCTAAATTCCACCAATGTTGTTCCTCTTTCAAGGCTAGCAAAAAGTTCACTTTGTACACCAAACTTAAAATCTCTCTCTCCTAACTGCTGTAATATTTTCTGTGGGTAAAAAAAAGAAAAAAGAATTTAATTTCACATTTTACAAACGCAAGTAAGATAACACAAACTACCAGAGGGACAAACTACTGATGTTAAGGTTAAGTTAAAAGATTTGTTCACCTCTACCAGGACTTTCCGGCTGATTTTAAAGTTTATTACTCCTCGTCCAGCAGTTATCTCTTCGACAACACTGTCTTGCTCCAACTAATAGAAAACACATTGTGCTTGGAAATATGTCAAAGAAATTGAGACAAGCACACAATGATTTTCAATGTTATATTGTTATGACTGCAGGTGCTCAATGACAACTTGACCCCCCCACCAGAGATGGGGAAGTAACAAAGTAAAAATACGTTGTTACTGTACTTTTTTTTCTGACAACCTTTTCCTAAAACACTCAAACAGGTAGTAGTAATGACTTCTTTTTACGTCAGAGCCTAAACTTCTTTACTATAACTTGAGTGAAAAAGCGTAGTCAGTACTTCAACTTTTACCAGTCTTTTTAAACCTGAATATCTGTAATTCAACTTGAGTGAAGGATGTGTGTACTTTTGCAATCTCTGCCACCCACCTCTTTGGCCAGGGCCTCTGTCTGTGATTGGATGTCTCCTTTGGGTGAGATGACCCCATTCTTTACTAACGTGCTCAGCGAGAGCCTGAAATCTGGAGACAAACTGAGGACCGGTTCAAGTACCGAATTAAAACCAACACAGACAATGCAGCCAACAGACAGTGTGACAAGGGTGCAGCAAGATCAACACAGAAGACACACACATACACACACTTAACTGTTTTTTTGAGACTGGAACTGCAGAGAGAGCTCCTATGAATACTTCTTCGGACTGTCCCAAAATCCTTGACAGCTAAAGTGTGAAAAATGAAATACACTTTTAGCTTTTCATGTCATGAAAATTCGTATCACTACCCACCACGACGAGACAGAATTGTTTTTACCTTCGATGCAATACTCCTTCTAAAGAAAGACGCCATATGCTCACATCGACATCAAAGTTGCATGATCATAAACTCTATTTTTGGATTATACAATGATGTTTAATACATTCAGTCATGCTGGCTGTTGATGACATTCAGCACACTTCCTGCTTGATTGACCTATGAACTCTTACGTATCATCCAATAGAATTACAAGCTGCTGAATACGTCATGTGTGGGTTATGTTTTGGTTTTTTCTTGAATGCAAGTTAACGTAACAAGAGAAAGGTTTATAATCTAAATTGTACAACTTACACATTGATTCAAATACTTACAGTATTTAGTCATCAGTAAGAGAGAATTTATGTGCGGGTTATCTCGATACTACCCCAAATAACATAGGCTAGGCTATACTCGTGACTACCCAACGTCGCCGCGCGGCGTCATTAGTTCACAGGTGATCGTGTTGTTCATTGCAATGCTAACGAAACGCAGTGTTTAATGAGTGCCTAGTCTTTTTACGTCTTAAGCTTACCTTACGTCGCCATGAACGACTCGTACTCGAAAATGACAATACATTGACATGTTTCTATTCATGGGCATGACGGCAGGTTTAACAAATAATGAAACTTGACCTTTAAATTGAAACTTTTATTCGTTTTCTTTTCCCAACCAATGCCCCATTAACTACATACTCGATAAAATGAACAGAATAAACATGAGCAAAACATTAAGAATAATTCAATTGTGATTAAAAGGTAATTAAAACGGGAGACATGTCAAACCCAAAATACACAATGTACACAAGGCATTTACCAGTGCAACCCACACATTGCTGATAAGAGCCATGGTGTCCTACTCCTGGAAACCAGTCCAGAGGCTTCCTGTGTGTCATTGTATCACCCACTCTTTATCAAGAGATCCTTCCCTTCTTACAGACAATCTTAGAGATACAGGTTCATTTGTAAAGATTATATCAACCCTGCAGCAGAGCAATATATTACTGAGGAAACTTTAAAATGTATGGTGGCAAAGATGGAAATGGCTAGTCACTTTGTAAGTGGCATCAAGAAGAAGCCAAATAAATATCACAACAGAAATGAAAACACAGGAGGCCACTGGTAAAGTAGTAGGTTGCAGAGGTCCATATAGGTACAGATGCCAGGAAGCCCTCCAAACACCCGTTGAAAAGAGAACATGGTTGCCACTGGCAGAAGCTTGAGGCAGCTTGTGCTCAAACAGGAGATATGGCACAGCTACAAGTCCAATAGACCCACTGAGCCTCTGGAGACAAGGTTTTACAAGAATCAGATGGGGGGGAGCTTGCAGCAATAAAATGGGAAACGGGTATTCCACAAAGAATCAAGTCTGGCTCAGGAAACATCTGTGGGAGGAGAGAAATTACGAGCATTAAAAGGGAGTGTAGGTAATGGGGAGTCAGGTGGCTGAGCGGTGAGGGAGTCGGGCTAGTAACCAGAAGGTCGCTGGTTCGATTCCCGGCCGTGTCAAATGACGTTGTGTCCTTGGGCAAGGCACTTCACCCTACTTGCTTCGGGGGGAATGTCCCTGTACTTACTGTAAGTCGCTCTGGATAAGAGCGTCTGCTAAATGACTAAATGAAATGAAATGAGGTAATGCTGAGAAGCACTGTCATATATGCTAAGTGCTAAGTTCGCAATACGTACATACCCAGCCTTTAGCTATGAAATAGTGCAACAAAATGAGTTCTAAGGGATGTGGCCATTACATTGACAAGTGATTAGAGAGTTAGAACTGGAATGATCCCAGAGGGCAGATTGCACATTTCAGAGGAAGGCAAGATGTCTACTAACAGGCGTCTGACACTTACAGCTAGCAGGTTGTTCTCCAAATCGACGCATGAGCTGGTCATGAGTGAACTTGACAAAGGCATCATATTGCTCTGTAGGGAAACAAAATAGGAAATTAGATACAGGAAATGTATTGCGTCTTGACAAAAGGATTCGATTTTTTTAGACTTTTAACTCACCAGCAAGTTTGGTCGTCAAAATGTCATCATATTCTTCCCTTATTTTGTCCTCGCGCTCTTTCAGTAGGCGTTCACAGATCATCCCTACCTGCCTCAGGGTGAACAAGGGCTGCTCTTTCCTGGTTGGAGAAGAAGCACCTGAAGAAGTACCTGCATGAACAACAAGAGTCACTCAACAAGAACACCTAAACAGTATCATCATAGGTTGACAGAATCCTACACAAGACAAAGACAGCACATGGAAACTATGCTTTGTAAGGTGTTAACCTATTTTCTTTTTCGCAACAACTGGCATGTCTTGGCATCCTGCTGAGCCTGGAATGCAAGTGTACCTGGCAGAGTGGATCCACTCAGAAGAGAGTTATGAGGCTGAGAGTCCAGTGGACAACAACCCTCTGTCTGCTGGAAGCTGCTCTCGAGGTGTCTTCGCTTCTGCATTCGCTTGTATTCTTGCTTGATGTTGTGAAGGATTTGCTCTGAAAATTTGAGAAATAAGAGATGTAAATAGATAATTCCCTCTAACAACGACTGACAAATAAACGTCTGACAGGGACAAACACAAGACAATGAACCTGACTTGTGAAACTGTTGGAACATTCCTTTTATTCAAAAACAGAACCATTTTGGAACAATTCTTTCGATATCTCCATGGTGCAAATTGTTTTTCAAGGACTACTTCAGCGTAACTGAAGCAGGCTCCCTGCTGCTAGCTGAAGTAGCGAACCCACCAACCCCACCCGACAGTCCCTCTTCAGTCATTTGAGACAGCTACAGGGAGTGCCATTCCAGTGCAAGTTAGTCGCTTAAGTCCCATCTAACGTTCAATCATTAGACACATTATACAGCCTGCTAGCTATTAAGTTTAGGCGTCTGTTTATATACCAACTTTACTTATCCGCAGGGTTTATTATATTCACTTGAGTAGGCTACGTAGATGTAATGAAACAATATTAGCTACTGTCATGACGTGAGACAATGCTGATTGTAACAAAATGCAACGCCACCAACGCTAAGGACACAAAGCAACGTTGCTAGATGGTCGAACAAAATGTTAGCTATATTACTTACCGGCTGTAAGTCTAGATGATACTTCTCCAAATGGTGAAGGTTCCATACGCAGATATTTTTGTGGTGATGAAGTGGAGGCGGTTGTAGACATCGGGGCGCATCGCCTTCTTTTGGGGGACGCCGGATTCATCAATGGATCGAAATCCATAGTCCTTTTTAAAGTAGCCCCACAAGCCATTCCTCTAATAACCGAATATCGGTCTGAAAATTAGATAAAGCTATAGCTAGTTCTTAGTACAACCAGAACTGTCCCTTTGATCGGGGCCCTCCACTGGCTTTCTTTTCACAGACTATTCTCACGGGAAGATTTTGGTCGGAAATAAATGGCTTTGTTCTTTGCCTCTTGTGACTTCTTATCATTCAAAATAACGACGATACGAACAATAAATGTTCACTGTTCTTCTCTGAAGGGGTCCGGACGTTTTAAATATCTCACAAAATCAGATGATAGCGGATTTCACACTGGTACACACCGTCGGCGTCGTCAACACTTCTTTATTCTTTCTATATGGAAACCAACATGGCGTCAAAACAACGCAAATATAGTCTCAGGAGCCAGTGAGCATGCGCAAAACTATTGATCCCGATGGTACTTGTAGTCTCTTGGTGGTTGTTTCCGCTCGCTTTTAGCAAAGGTTGGCTGTTTTTCACTACAATCCCCAGACAAACAAGATTTTTTTTAAACACCCTCTCAATTTAAATGTCCCACGTTTGAAAATAATTACAGGAATTTGAAAAAAGCCATTTGGTTTCAGCCAGGTGGGAAACAGAAACTGAATTTGTAGTATATTAAGCCGTATTCTACCTAGGCCTTAGTCAAGTGTTTTTAAAGGAAGCAACTTTTTACCGGTCTTGTTCGCTCTTATTACGTTTGTAGGCTAGTTACATCTGTTGCACATAATTTAAAACCCGATTGCCTGCTTTCTTTATCGGTCTGGGATAATGATGATTCTTTGTTCATCTTCAAATCGGACTAGATTACTTGTTATGTAATATGCAGCGTGTTTAATTTACACCGCAATAATAAGTAGCCTAATAAAATGACAGATACATCAACTGAATTCTTAGAGAACACTGGATAGTTTTAGTTGGTCCAAAATGTATGCTTTTGGATTACTCGGACCACCATATCATCCTTTAGGGGACAAAACATATATTGTTTAGTCTTCCTTTTGAATGTGCACTGGGTGTGCAAGTTTGTCCCTGTTTAGGATATCCTTAAAATATTTATAAAATGCAAGTGTAAATGTAAGATATGTCACAGTCTCTTGTTTTTAGTTGTGGCTTATGCAGTATTATTTACCAAAGTCATTAAATCCACAACATGAACCAGCTTTGACTTTATTAAAAGCTTGGGAACAGTACATTGCGATACCAAAAACACGATTCATGTCATGTTTTTTTTCACAAACTTCTCAGAGGCCACCACAGTACAGAAGCCACTTGACAGATGATTTGATCTTCAACACTCAACACTACAAAAGGCAGCAAAGCGCACTGGTTAACAGCTGTCTGAATAGTTTTAACACCGATAAATGTCTAGAACAATTGTGCTAACTGAGTGATCTTTCTTTATTAAAAGTCCTATATAGTGTAATTGAAAATGACATTTTCATCAACAATTTTTAAGAGGATAAGGTTTCCATACAATCCATACACAATATAAGATCCATTGCAACAGTCAGAATGTCCATTCCACCTTCCATTCTAAACAGGTTTATCATTAGAACGGAAACTAATGTTCACCTGGCACTCTAATCTATCCCATATTCTCAAATGGGAAAAACAATTACTGTAATACTGTAACATTGAAATAAAATGTGAAGATTGAAAATGTTTTTTATTAAGTCACAAGGTATCACAAATATACTGAATTCAATCAAATCCACTTCATGATGAATGCAAATTGAAACTGTCACACATTTATAACAGTTATAGTGTGGCCAGCACACTGCGGTTTTATACTCACAGCTCTAAAGAACAGTGTTCAAGTGGTGGCCTGTTATATTGGCTCTGAAAAAGAACTATTTAGGTTTGAAGTAGGTATAAAACCATTTTTTAACACTGTACAATTGTTTGGTAGACATACATTTTTTCCGTCAAAGACATATCACTGTATTCAACACACTGCAAGAAACAAGATAAATTAGAGAGATGCAGTGAGTAAGATCTCTTTGTGCTCTATCAGTTCTGT
The DNA here is from genome assembly GCA_023658055.1 of Thaleichthys pacificus. Classification (NCBI taxonomy): domain Eukaryota; kingdom Metazoa; phylum Chordata; class Actinopteri; order Osmeriformes; family Osmeridae; genus Thaleichthys; species Thaleichthys pacificus. The sequence goes on along the minus strand of CM042869.1, from coordinate 17,745,104 downwards.
AGAGAAGGATTAAGACTTTGGCTCAATTGACATAATATTCATAGTAACCATAATGTAATTTCAGCATTTCAATTCAGAATAGCAATGGTTCTGTTTTGAAGTTAATATGGATCAAGTTCCCATTTAGATTACTGTGATTCTCTTAACTTTCAAAACCACTTTTTATGCAATTTCTGTACTGTGCCACTAAATCAAGGTACAACAATCTTTCATTAAATGCATCCATCTATACAAGTCTCAAAGTAAACCACAAAAGTATTTTATTGTCATTTTTATGTTCAATGAATCTTTACACAACACATTTCATATATATAGCCTGGAAAAAAATCAATATTATTTATGGTACATATACTGACATCTAGATCAGCGATTCTCAAAGTTTTTTTTGTGCCAGGTTTGAAGTTAGTATCTAGGTGCTTTTGTTTTGACCTGGCCATGGCTCAATTCCATGTTCACCTCTTTGGCCCTTACAAGTACAACAACTACTCTGTATCTGTTTCTTAACAGACTGGCACCAGTCTATGGACTTGGTTAGAGAAACACTGATTAAGACAACATAAACTATGACTATTCAAAAACTTCTGTAGCCCCTTATCCCATGGATGGAGATATTGTTTCAGAACCTGAATTCACAGTACAAAAATAAAATAATTCTTCATAAATTCACCATTAATATCTACAGGTTGTAGACAGTAGGCTTTGATAGTTAGTTCTAACACATTAGTTGCAACACATTAAGGTCCTGTTTCCCAGACCCAGACTAGCTAAATTTTTCTTTATTGGAGATCCTTCATTGTAAGGAAAATAAATTACACTTAGCGCTCAATCTGTGTCTGAGAAATTGACGTTTTGAGTCATCAAATGTCATAATATCATAGAATCAAAACAATTTGGCACTTCGGCACTGGAACACAATGTACTGGCACACTTATAATCATAAAATAATGTATAAATGAAAACCAGATCAAATTCAATATCTTAAGAGTAAATGTTTCTCTGGTTAAAGCTCTTGTTATCATTATCGATAACAAGAGCTTGATAATGCCATGATTGTGTGACAACAATTGACAATTAGTTTGAACAATATATTACTGTGGCCATGACCAATTAGACAGCTTCAGCAGATGTCTCCGTGGACACAGACATTGTCACTTTGGCTATTTTCACAGTGGTCTTCACACAGCTTTCTGCGGCTCTATTGGCTGCAATGTGTGCATTCCGGTTCTGGCAGTCAGACTCCAGGCTATTGTCAAGCTGTTGGTTACTGCCTCTGCATGCCTGGCAGGAACTGAGGAAGGCATGCCTGAGGTCCTTGCTCCTCAGGGCATAAATTATTGGGTTGACGGTAGAGTTGAGCAGGCAGAGCATGCTGCAGAAGGCAAATACAGTCTTGATGTCGTCGTCCATGCTCCAGAAGAGGTCATAGACCATGATAGCCAACACGGGACCCCAGCAGATGACCAGCACTACCAGGATGAGCACTAGTGTCTTGGCCAGGCGGATGTCCATGCGGGCCTGCTCAGGCCGCGCGGTCTGCACCTTGGTCCCGTCCGCTGAGTAAACCACCAGGCTCTTCTGGGAAGTGCGACTCAGCATGCGTACAGCATGGTGGTGAGCCTTCCACAGGATATACATGTAGGCGTAGATGATGAACATGACCAGCACGCTCGTCACCCCGATCCAGAACATCAGGTACTTCTTATCGATCAGTGGGAAGAGATCTGAGCAGACCGAGTTGAGCTGCTTACAGTTCCAGCCCAGCAGAGGGAGCACTGCGATAACGATGGATATAGTCCACATAACGCAGAAGGCAATGACTGCCTTAGTTCGTGTTACGATGCGCCTGTAGGCCAGTGGCCTGTGAATGGAGATGTAGCGGTCGATGGCGGTCAGGAACAGGCTGCCTACAGACGCTGTGAAGGAGGCGATGACCCCACCCAGCTTGAAGAGAAAAACATTGGGACTGTCCTTCCTGTGGAACACATGGAAGTCCAGGAAGCTGTAGACGAAGATGACGCTGCCCAGCAGGTCGGCCACAGCCAGGCTGCCTATGAAGTGATAGGAAGGCCTGCAGCGCAACGTGCGAGACTGCAGGATCACACACAGCACCACCAGGTTCTCCAACACTGTGAAGGTGCCCAGAGTCAGGGACATCATGGCCACAGCCAGCTGCTGGCTGGGGGTTAGGATCATGAAGCACTCCATGTCCATGAAGTTCTCCCCACACTGAATGCCGCCACCCTCGCTCCTGTTACCAAACAAGTCTGTGGCGTTGGTGGGGAAGAACGGGAGTCCTCTGATGAGTTCCTCATCTGCAGGCACTTTGTCTGGGAAGGAATTACTGCGAAACGCCGAGAGAGGCTTCTGCAGCGTGATCCCACTCTTGGTGAAATCAGCATCGATGATGGGATCGTCGTAGCTGGCGTCATTGGAGCCTAAGAACTGGAGCCCTGAGGTGATTGTCCGGAAGGTGGTGTCTGCCACACCGTCCAATACAGACTTCATGGCTGCGCAGAAGATGAACTCTGTGTTCTAAGATGATTCCTGGTCCTCCTACAAAATGGTAACAGAAATGTTGGTGGGTGGTTTTGAAGCCATGGCGTTGAATGAGTGAGGACCCAGAGGAAGCGTCTGTTTCAAAGCAAGCAAACAATTGAGATGAGATGAAAATGAGACATGTTTACAATGATTGTGCAATATACATGAATAAATATAAAAACTAAAATAGGTAATTTTATAATTTTATAAACAAATGTCTCTGTTTATGAAATGCTGAGGTAGTTATCTTTTACCCGATGGGCAATTATCCAGTTTTTCCCTGTTATTATAGCTATTTGCCACAGGATGGTGTTGTGTGGCAGAATAACCTCACTAACCATGATAGCCATAGCACTTAAAAGGATAACACAAACATATATAAACATTTAATGTAAAGTCATATTTTGATGTATTTTGTTGAGACCAAAATGTCAAAGAAAGGGTAGTCGAAAGAATAGCAGCCTAGAATTTAACATCATTCTGCAAAAATAAATGTTCTCTTCAATTGTTTTGAAACAATTGACTACGTTCATTGTTTAACCGGTTTTTTTTTATAGACTACAATTTTATAATAATGATGCCGACAATGCTATTATTTGACATTACCTGTTGTTTAAATTGAACAGTAACTCATCAATAATCTTTATGTGACAATAGGAAATATTTATAATAAAGGGAAGTTTAAGTTGTTTTTGTCAGTTTGTCAGGGCAGGCTGCTGCGTCGCCAATAGATATAAATTGAACAGTAAATTATGTGTCATTAAAAAGTAATACAATGGTAGGATTCAAGATGGTAATCACAATTCATGCAAAATATAAATTTGGTCAGGTTTAATACATAAAGGGTTCCAGGCAAGTGATATGAGCATGCAAGCAGTGGTATATAAGCAACCATATAGTCTAAACTGCTCAAACCAAAATAATAAGATAGAATTTACCTTCACATTATTCGACCAGGTTCGGAGAATCAATTGTATCCAAACAAAAATCCAATCTTGGAGCGCACACCTGAATAAAAAAATCTCAAAAAGGTGAAACCAACAAACACACTTCATAAAGTGTTTAGTGTTTCTAAAATAATTGTATTGTGTATTTTACTGATAGTATGTTATATACGTTTAAGCTCTTTCAGTTCTTTGTTTCTTGACCCCTCTTGATGCGCACCTCCTCATGTCAGACTGCTGGCGTTGTCTGAGGTCTCTCTGAATGTGTATACTTATGAAGCATCGCTTTTGCGCGCTCATCACGTGCTCCGGAACCTATCTAGAGATTTCTATGGACAACCTAAGAAGCCGTCAAGAGCTGGAACAGGGAGTGCAGATACTGTTCAAAAATCCCAATGCGCAATCCAAGAGAACATTTTTAACAAAGAAGCACGTTCTGTACAATTCTACTTTTGCAAGTTTGCAGACTCACAGGCATTGATCATCAGATTTTAACTCTGCAAAAATGTATAAATACAATAAAATGTAATAAAATCGATATATCTCCACAAATCTCACGCAATATTCATACAATATTCAAATCATAGTAGCCCAATTAATCTCAACCGAATTGTAACCTACTGCATGGCCCTTTGCTCTACTACATGATTTGGCACATAGAGCAGGGCGAGAATCCTCTCGGGGTTATCATGAGGATAATTGATTTGATAAATTAGGCTACACTATAGGCTACTACAATTATCCTAGCTGCATGATAGTACTAGCATGAGAGCTGCTCGAATGATCAATGCTCTTCTGTGGCTCTGAGACGAATTATTGTCCTTAGGAAAGAATAATCCTTATTGAGGCAGAAGATCATAGGAGAATCCCTGCTGATGATTTTACAACCTTGAAAACGATTTATCTCATAGGCTTCAGACATCATCAGGAGATTCTGATTCACAAGTACAAACTATCTATGGAATTGCGTTTGTAATCTGAATTTCATCAGACATTTTTAGGCAGTTTCCATTGTTGCATTGTGCCAACACACGTATCAACACACAAACAAACAATAATGAGAAAACCTGCTCTGATTACACAGGATAAATGTTCTGGACTTGTACTTGAGCATAAGGTAAGAACACTAAAATCATGCAAACATCTCACTGTCTGTGATCGTTCGTTACAGACCAAGTTCATGCCTCGCTAGACAGAATGGACTACTGATTTTTCACAGACAGAGAAGTGTAAAATGAATTGTCGTCATGCTCCATCCTGAGAGCTGAAATGTGATTGTTGCCATTTGATCCAAATACTCAAAATCAACCGTGGCCCTGGCCCAGATTTCTATCAACACTGTGAAACTGTGCTTTAAAACATGGCTGTCTCCCGCTCCTCTACAAGCAGGGTACTACCTTCTCCACATCTTTAATGTTTTTTGAATAGGCCGTGGGTGGCGGAATACAGAAAGGCTGCAATTGACAGCACTGAAAAAAAGGTCGTTCTTGATGAGTGATAGGTTTTATTATTTCTAGTTTAACTCATCAGCTGCTGTTGCGTTTTCCAGTCCATGTAGTAGTATAACTAGATAACTACAAAAAGATGAACCTTCAAACTCAACCATTAATGAGACAGAAATAAAACGGATTAGCAATGTGTTACAATCAAAATGTATTGACAAAAAAGGGTCAGACTCATTCTATAGCTAATTTTCCTTTCTTCTGCAAAATGATTAGCTACAGTGCTCAGAATACTTAAAATCTTTCCAGCCTTTATATAACAGGACTGAGGATAATATCCGCTAGATACAACAGCAATTTTCTCTGCGCTGACTGACGTGCCGAGCAGATGGACCAGGATGATGACGGCAACACACATTGTCATCTGGGTGTTATCCCTGACACGCCATGTCTCCAGTGTCTGGCTGTTATCCCTGATACACCATGTCTGCTGTGTCTGGCTGTTATCCCTGATACACCATGTCTGCTGTATCTGGCTGTTATCCCTGATACACCATGTCTCCAGTGTCTGGCTGTTATCCCTGATACACCATGTCTGCTGTATCTGGCTGTTATCCCTGATACACCATGTCTCCAGTGTCTGGCTGTTATCCCTGATACACCATGTCTCCAGTGTCTGGCTGTTATCCCTGATACACCATGTCTGCTGTATCTGGCTGTTATCCCTGATACACCATGTCTCCTGTGTCTGGCTGTTATCCCTGATACACCATGTCTCCTGTGTCTGGCTGTTATCCCTGATACACCATGTCTGCTGTGTCTGGCTGTTATCCCTGATACACCATGTCTCCTGTGTCTGGCTGTTATCCCTGATACACCATGTCTGCTGTGTCTGGCTGTTATACCTGATACACCATGTCTCCTGTGTCTGGCTGTTATCCCTGATACACCATGTCTGCTGTATCTGGCTGTTATCCCTGATACACCATGTCTCCTGTGTCTGGCTGTTATCCCTGACACGCCATGTCTGCTGTATCTGGCTGTTATCCCTGATACACCATGTCTCCAGTGTCTGGCTGTTATCCCTGATACACCATGTCTGCTGTGTCTGGCTGTTATACCTGATACACCATGTCTCCTGTGTCTGGCTGTTATCCCTGATACACCATGTCTCCTGTGGTGGTTCAGAAGGGAGTTCAGAGGACCAGCCAGGTGAAGGTAACAGACTCCTCCACTCACCCCCATCTGTGTTCTTACCCTTACACCTCCCCCCTCACACCTCTCCCTGGCATAGAGAGGGAGGAACTAGAGGAGCAGAGAACAGCAGCGTTTTATGTATTCCACCCTTTCGCAGTTCTCCTAATGCATCAGTGAGCCCCTCATCAATCTCCCAGCCTAGCTGTGTTTGACGCTGCAGATGTGTCTAGGGTGCTTGCGTAACTCTAAACCTTGTTTCCCCCTCTGATGGGAGAAATCATGTTAGCCCTCAACCTGAGCCACCTGCTGTGTTGATACTCTTCGTCCTTGGTAGGAACCAGAGGGAACTGACACCAATATTTCCAATTCAACTGCACATTACCTGGAGCCTTCCATCATCTCTGATCAACGTATGCAATCACAATGGCATTCAGAGATGTCGTTTTTTAAATGATTTTATTTGACGAGGTGTTGAAATATAAAATCTTATGATTCTACTCTTATTTCTTTGGATGTAAGAATTGCAAGTGCACAGAAAAAATAGTATCTTTCTTCCAGGCTGAAGAGAATGCTGAGAAAACCATAGAGGGACAAATCAGCTGCTATCTAGCGCAGCCAGAAATAGCTTCTATAGAGCCATCATCCATTTACAGTTCTACAGCTCAAGATCCATGTTTAGTTCATGACAAATTACAGTTTTCTTAAACCCTGTGATTAATCCACCAACCTTTTGTCGACTCCCAGAATAACTCAGTTCAACTATTCTGCCCCTTGATGCGCAACTACGTAAGTCAAAATCAACAAAACAGTTCTTAAGAGTTCTTATGTGTATATGTTTAGTGTTTTGCACCTTCCTGCCACAGTAAAGTCTGTGTTTGTGTAACATACATGGCGAATAAACCGAATTCTGATTCTGATTCTTTAATAAAGGAAACAAGAACAGCTGTAGATTATTCTTAATTAGCTTTAACACTATAGAAGGCTTATAGAGGCTCCACATCAAAGCATCGACTAATGTATAAAATGCTACAATTCCATAATAAAGAATTTTATACACGGCATATTATTGATTATCTCCCCCAAAAAATGAAGCACCGAACCCCTTCATGTGATGTCATCCAAATGAAAGCTGTCGGTGGCTTTGTCTCTCCTTTGACTGTATTTTATGACCAATATCCTGCAGTGGAGCACATCTGACCTTGATAGTTAAAGATGTTTCATCAGTTGACACAGGACTTGAGTTGTGGATGTTGTGAAATATTGCTGCTGATGCAAAAGCAGTAGGTAAGGTGCATAACAGCATAAATTAATCTGGCAGGTCTCTCTACATGAGAGTGGAATGCAATAAACTCATGTTTTCTCAGATTAACACACACACACACACACATTCAGGGCATGCTAACTGCTGATTCTGCATTTCTAAACCTCCATACCAACGAGTCGTCAATCACACTCATAAACGTGTTTATGAGTGTGCAGAGCAAAAATAATCAATAAACGAAAACTAGGCTTTATCATATCGATGTCATTGCTTTCCATGTGTGAGAAATAAAAGGTTAGTAAATTAACCTTAGATCTATATAACACACAAAGACAAAAAGGAAACTCCTTGTTTGAGGTAAGTGAAGTGAACCATGCATCAGGAGACAATAAGGAAGGATGAACAGAAACATCTATGATTCAGTTCATCAGTATCTCTTCATTTCCTTCATTGTCACACTGGAACAAACAAACATTAGAAAAGTATTGGCTTTGGCACATGGCTGCTTGGCAGTGTTGGTAGAGGTGTGGAGATGTTAGCGGCAGAGTCTGGGTTCAGCTCAGAGTAGCCTGTCAGAAGTCACGGTGTCCCATCTGTTGCTGCCTTCCATAACGACAGCACACCCACCAGATCACAGGAAGGACAGCATGGCAGTCACCATGGCAGTCACCATGGCAGTCACCATGGCAGTCACCATGGCAGTCACCATGGCAGTCACCATGGCAGTCACAGCCAGGACAGGCCCCAGTAGGATAAGACAGCCCCACCGCCTCTCCCAGCCCACCCCGGCAACGCCTTTGGATGTGGCGTTGGCATGACAACCGCAGAGGATTCAGACGACTAGTCACATGACGCGCACCGTGTTGATAACACGCTAGAGCAGAAGAACATTATGTTTCACATGACAAAAGCTTCCAAATTTAGAACAACGTTCTGAACAGTGTGCTAGACAAAAATAGGAATTAAAGTATTTCCACACAGGTCTAACTGTCTGTCTTATCTTGTGGCTGAACAGGTTTTGTTTTCCCACTTCTAGTACTTGAGCATCTCACCGGCGTTCACAAATCGGTGCTCAACTGAAGCACCGCGGCTTCTGAGCCCCCAAAACAAGAACGTGAGCATGAACCTAACTCTGGTGCCATGGCAACAGGGTCCATGCAGATGGGATGTTGATGTGTTTCAGGCTCCCTGGCAGACGGCCGTGGTTAGCTGGTCCCACCCCAAAAAAAACGACATAACACGAGCGGCACTAGCAGTCCGAGCACTTGGTGTTCAGCTCTGTGTGGCATCTGCTCTATCGATCAAGTAATAATGCAGACCTGTGATCGTTGAACTTCCCTGGTCTGTCAGGGTAGGAGGCTCTGTCAGGAGGCACAGACATCCTGTAAAGTGTCAGCTCAGTCAGTTAGGCCCACAGAAAGAACAGAGAAGGATTCTTTCTTCTATATTGCCCCCTGTTTCTTATCCTTTTAGCTGAATTCCCTGGATGATGAACATTGTGGGTCCTTCAGGGCTGAGAAAAAAAATCGAATTTCTGATTCCCTTTCATCTTTTGATCAGATGTTGTTTTTGGGAGGTGTTGTTCTCCCTTAACACACCATGGCTGGGGGACATTTATCAACGTCATTAAATATTAAATGACCACAGACACTACTAATGTAATATGTTCCCTGGGATATTGGGTTAGAAGAGGTTCTTTGATGGGGCCATGGGCAATATTGCAGGGAATTCAGGGTCCAAGTCCTTATTACAGAATAATGCCATAACTCAGATCAACGGTACTTTGTCTTGCTTCTCCACAGAAACACACAAAAGCCCTGTGCAATTGGCACACAAAGCCTCTTTCTCTCCAAATCCATTTATTTCTTGTGCATCATTGAAACTCCCCCACAAAACTAAAATCTTACTGGAATTTCCCCTAGAGCCTGCCGATCTCAATGCCAGATATTTGTAAATGTGTCAGAGGGCAATTTCAAACATTTCTTTCAACCCTATTCCCTCTCTTTGATTTCCTTTCTTTCCCTCGTACAGTCAGTCCTATTTTCCAGTCCTTGTACTGTACGTATACTGTTAGTACATCATTTTCATAGACATGAAGAACTCAGCCATGTTGATAATGAAACATGGTAACTGAGCACTGAAGATAAAGCATGACAGTGTTTTATTCTATGCTGTACCCCACATATTTAATCATGAAATCATGACATTCTCAGATCTGGTTTTTGATATTCGAAACGTGTCTGTGTCTGCAGGAGGCTTTGAAAATCATACCAGCTTTGAATTAGAAAAGAAAAAAAGATTGTATTGGGTGAGTGTTAAAGAGTTATTCCCTCCAAAAGCATCAGATCCTGGGGGATCAGAGGGACTGGAAATGATACTACGTCTTGACATTCAACGGCTGCTTCCAAAAGGGGGGTGGAGCGCAACAAGACAGAGACAAATACACCTGTTCAGGTAACATTCAGCTCGGAGGGGAACTTGTCTAGTGATAGTGAGTATAGACCACAGTGCAGCTGAGGGGCCCTTCACAACCACGGCAGCATTCAGTGACACAATCTCCAGAACAATAAGCATTATGGCAACAATACCTTAGGACAACAAGCCCTTGAGGTGATTACCATTAGATGGTCTGTAACTTCAGCCATCCACCCACACTCTCTCCAGAGACATTGCACAGCTACAGAATAAAAAAAATTAAAAACTTTCCTGAAAACTGGCAAAATAACTCCCAGCTGGAATTGTCACTTTGTGAAGATATGTGACAGACTCACGGACACAGGAAGGTGGACACAGGTGACAGCTGGGAAAATCTATCTGATCACACCTGATCAGTCACAGGATCAGCTTGGGACAAGCTGCTCTCTCTTAGTGTTGATGATCACGAGCTGAATGTGAGTCAGAAGGTTGTGTGCTCTCGTATTCACACTGGAATCACAGCCCCAAATGAAAATGAGAAATAATCGAAGTTGACTCGCTAACCTTGTCGGCACGATGACTAAACAATGGCAATAGCAGGGATATGACCTTGAGTCTGCAGTGAACAAACATAAACCATCTTAGATGACTGAACTTCAGATATACTTGAGTGATAAAGCAGTAAGCAGAGTGTGAACAATCTAACTGTTGTTATCTCACACACACACACACACACGCACACACACAGCAGCCACCGTTGCTATTCTCTGAAAGTGATCCGGTTAAAGCACAATGTTAAAAAAATATCACTATGACCATAAAACATATTGTAGACTGGCTCAGTCTTCCAGCCAACACCACATCATCAGCTGTCTGGTGTGTGTTCATCTTCAGTGCTACACAACAGAGACACTTGGTGGAAGGAAATCTTCTGCCACTTTCTTCTCAGCATTTCAAAAAGACATCCTTGACATTTTAGTGGGAATTATTGTATGGAGCCACAAGGCACCTGCTGGTCCCTAATTGTTATGCAAATCTAGCAAACCAGTTTTCAGCAAATGCAGGATTAAAGTGCCATTATCACAGGAAAAAAAGCAGTCCAATATGCAAAATAACTAAGTGCAATATGCAAAATAAAGCTGTCTGTGCTTTCAATTCACAAACCACCCTTCATGGAAGTATAATTAATTAATGTATTGTCACCACCACAGTGTGGACAAAACCTTAGAACAAAAAACGTAGAAAACAACCTTAGAATCCCAAAAGACTCAGAAAACACACCATGTTTGGCAAATACACACCCACACCGCCGACATACTCCTCCACTCTCTATCTCTCCTCATCAATCAACTTAATATGAGCCAATGAACACACCCCAGTAGCAGAAACACACTACAGATATCCCAGTGGTCTCTGTCGTCCAGCCCATTACAAACCCATCCGAGCTGCAGGAGAATCTCTCCCATGCAGGACAGGAGCCTGCAGACCTCCAGGCTGTTACACCCCCAACCAAGACACACACAGCGGGAAATGTATTAGGAATGTCATGTTCGTACGAGAACATGCATACATTTCTAGTCACACGGTCTCATAGCTGCGTCGAACAACACATTTACAATGCGTGAGAAAGCAGATGGATTTCGTATTTGCTCAATGTTGGTCACCACTGCATGAAATTCAGCACCTGTTACTTTCAGAGTGGTTAATCTAGTTAATTATTCCAACATACACGCTGTCTCTACTGGTTGTCTCCTTAGTTACATTAGATAAAGGTCAGCTTATGTTTTATTTTCCTCCAATATTCCCTTTTTGTTCAGTCATCTAGCATGCAGGGCAGACATTACTAATGCTGAACAGTTGGTGTAAACGTCTAATGACTTTCTCATGCAAATACGTTTATTGTGGTTTAATTGCACCTGTTTGAAGCCAATACATTTTCTGCAGAGGAACATAATTAAAACCATAAAAGTGGAAATTGCAGTTTCCTATAGGCTAGTACCGGTATCTCCTTTAGACTCAAAGGAAAAACTAAGTTGAGGCCCAGTCTTCGTGAAAGGCTGTGCTCCCTTTTAGATGTCACCTACATCAGACACTTTATACAGCCTCTCTGCCTACGGCTCTCGTGACAAGGGAAGCCAATGTGAACACAAAAGATGTTCCTGGTTGAGTGTAGTACAGTTATGAGAGCTTAAGCGCTGGCATGCATGTGTAACAGACATCGACCACTACCAAACGCAAACAAAAAACTAGCTTCTCATTGGCGCGGGCGGTGTGTGCGTATACCGAGGAGTGAGTTTAGCCAATCCACATCGGCTACACAGGGACCTGGATGAGCCAAGCCCTGCTCACACACGATGTGGAGGAGTCGTGACAGAAGCAGAGTGATCCTGCCATGCCCATGTTGATGCCCGCTCTGAGTCGGATCCTGCTGCCTGGCGGAGCTAGCCAGCTCAACGGCTGGTCGTCGTGACGAGCAGCAGCGAAGCCTGTCACACTTTAGGCTACAGAGTGTTCGAAGCACTCTGTTCAAAAACACATCTCACATTCGAGGGCCAACTCAGCCTATTAGAAAATGAATGCGTGTCTCCGTGGCCCAGGGGCGTTGTTAGACATAAACCTCTACTGGGGCACGGGCCCCTATTCATATCCCTTTTTTTTTCTTTCAAGCTTGCTGCGCAAGCACTGCGCTACTAGGCTATAGAAAACTCCCCTTCATAACCCCCTATACAACAGTTCAGGGACCCAAGTTTAATAGCCTATCAGCTTTGGCAGTAATCCCCAAAAAAAAATTGCATTCATTTGAGAGCAAATACTGTTTTTTTTAATAGCTTCATGTAATATTGTATGTTTTAGTCAAAATGAGATGATCGGTAGGCTTATCATTTAGAAACTATCTTTAGTTTTGTAATGTTGTTTAGCCTACCTCAATTCTGACTTGTGTGCCGAGTCCGACACCTGGACTTCTGTGTGCGCGCTGCAGTGGCTATTTGGCAAGCTCAGAAGCGCGCGCTGACATGGAGTTCTGCTGCATCGGTTTGTGTCTTTACAAGCGTTGATTGGGATACTGCGTTTATTTTATCCGGGATTATCAATCTAAATTAATGCACTGACTAATAAAGTAAATTGTTAAAACTCAAACATTAGATTTTACTGGGGCAGAGCAGATTAATACTGGGGCACATTCCCCAGTAAAAAGGGTTTAATGACGCCCCTGCCCTGGCCCCTTGAGTTTGACACTGAAAGATTAATGCAATTACGAATTCTAATTTCAGCAGGGGTAATTGGGCCACACCAGCATGAGGAAACTGAAGACAAATGCATGATCATGACTTCAGGGTTAACCTAGCCCCCCATCTGTATTCCAAGACATTTTCCTAGGTGGTGCACATTTATCATCAAGTTATTCTTACATCACTAATACATCCCTGTCTGTATTTTCCCTCTCACAGCATGATCAAAGGTGTTCGGATAATTTTACATGTAAATTATGCCATTCTTGCACAGCTTTGATCCTGACTTTTGATCCTTTGATTTGGGCCTCGGCAACAGAAAATGGAGTGTCTATATGACAAGGCTTCGATCTTGAGGACCAGACAGCCTCCTGTGTCTGGTCAGTTACCAGCAAGACACTAAAACAGGTAGTAGTAATGGCTACTTTTTACTTAAGTATATGTCAAAGCCCACACTTCTTTACTTTAACTTGAGTGAAGGATATGTACTTTTTCCATCTCTGACACACACACACACAGTTTCATTGGCAGCTTTGTACCATACACTGTTTAGAAAATAAGCAGGACATTAGTCACAATAATGGAAAAAGCTCTACTCTTTTATAAAAACATATTTTCCCTTTGACATGTATTGCTTTAATAGATCAAACCAAACAACAAATGTGCAGATGCTAATCACCATGAGCGCACCCTGCAGGACGTCCCAGCAGCGGTTACAAGAGCAGATGTTCCCACGGAAACTAAAACTTTTGGGGAAGGAGAACAAAGACCAACTGCTATTGGTTCAAATGTAGCCAATGACATCGTCATATCAAAACACCACCACGTTATGGATGCTTTTGTATTCGATGACATGCAGAGACATTTGTTTAAAAAATATCAAAAAGTCAATCGCTTGCGTGTCGAAAGCATTTTAGAACACCACTTCAAACGTCATGTGATCGGTATTGGCTTGTGCGTTCCTTTATTGAACTGTACCAAGATGAAGTGGGTGAGGATGACGACCACTGGGAACTCTGGTCTCATCACACCCCCCACACCTAACTGCCAAACGAAAAATAAACAACAAAACAAACAACTAGACAAAACATTTACTGAGATCTTCATCAAGATCTGCATAGTCAGGTGTGGCTGTAGTCATAACATCGATTCCACTGTTGCCGGGTAGATTAATCGGGATCGCTCTCAAAAAAGGAAATAGACAATAAATTAAAAAACAAAACAAAACCTTAATCCATCGTTATGAATTTGATTTTAATGAGAACGATAAGAATGAAAGCTAAGACACTATGAAGGATACCTAACAGAGTCTATACAGACAAGATCTTAAGAAAGTCTTGCGTTAAAAGAGGCCTGAGTGTGTCTGTCAGAGGCTGATAGACACACTCAGGGATGAAGGGCTTTTTCAGAAGTCTGTGTCCTTGCAGGAAGCAGGAGCAAGTGCTGTAGCAGCCATGAAGGACCTTTTACCAGCCACAAACACACTGCTGCTCAGGTCCAGTTTGGCCCGGCCCGTCTGCAGCCCCCTGCAGGGGCTCTACGGTGTGGCCCGGTTGGGTCTTTTCGGGGGTGGTGGGGGCATGAGCTCTGCGTCTGGGTCGGGGGGGTGTTTCCGGTTCTGTGTTTGGGCTCCCTGGGCGCAGCGGTCCAGAAACTCAAAGAGGATTTCCTTTGTGACGGGATGCTGGATGCTGTTGCACACAGCTGGAACAGAGAGCACACACACACACAGGAAGTTACCTCAGAGCACACACAGACACACATGAAGTTACCTCAGACCTGATGACAGGCAGTTCCTGGGCCTGGCCCATATCCACAACATAGCGCTTGAACGTTATTCTTGCTTGTGTTAGTATATTCAACAAATACAATGAAGAAAAAATAAATAAAGTTAGCCAACAGCGTATGCAACTTGTTTTAAAATCTATGGCTTGACTCTTGAGATTCACAACCATTCTTGTGAATACTCTGTGAATCAATAGGTCACTTGTGGATAGCACTCTAAGGTGCAATTTACAATGTTTTGGTGTCTCGTATATATGCAACTTAAGTAACAAAGCACTTTTTTTCACTGCTTTATATATTTTGGTAAACATGCTGAGTGCAGTTTTGAATCAAACAGAGGAAAAACCGCATATTTACACACAGTAATGAGAAAGGCAGCAGTTGAAGTGAGACAAGATGTGCCTGAAATATAAATTAACCAAGACATTAATATGATAGGCCCAAGATGGAGGAGGGCAGGTATGAATACAGATGGCTGCCGGCACATACTGTCGGGCAGGCTTGCTCACCCATGGCTGTGTCGTAGGAGTTGGGGAAACTCTTGTCTATCCTCTGTCGCATGAACACCCACGTGTTGTTCACGAACGTGCACTCGATGATTTTGTTGTCGTACATTTTCAACTCCTTTGTGGCCTGGAGAGGGGGGAGATGGAGAGGAGGGAGATGGAGAGGAGGGAGATGGAGAGGAGGGAGATGGAGAGGGGAGATGGAGAGGGGGAGATGGAGAGGAGGGAGATGGAGAGGAGGGAGATGGAGAGGGGAGATGGAGAGGGGGGAGATGGAGAGGAGGGAGATGGAGAGGGGAGATGGAGAGGAGGGAGATGGAGAGGGGAGATGGAGAGGAGGGAGATGGAGAAGATAGTGAGTCATCGAAGGCCACAAAAATGTTTAGACTTGTTTTTTAACCTCCCCAGTATATAACCTTTAAGGGCTCCTTTTCAGTAAGATGTCCCTGAGCGCTCTAAAGCCCTCCCCCAAATAAATAGTATTGATATTATAACTTTTTCTTCTGTCTTGTTTGAAATTGAAAGTTGCAGAGTTGTGATATGCCTGTGAGATGAAGACAGGAACATCTCTCTTGTATGTTAAAAGCCAACAGATAGTGAGAGTACATAAGCTTTATGAGGAATCCATTATCATCGATTTGCTCTTTGTTTCAAATCAATATTGACTGATCAATCATAAGAAAAAGTGCTGTACAGCAGGTGGATGGAGTTTTTGGGCAGTGGAAGGTGCAGCAGATCCCCTGGGGAGACTATGGGCCGAGAGACACCCCCCCCCCCCCCCCCCCCCCCACACACACACACACACACACACACCCACACACGCGCCCTGGCCCATGGCAGGGAAGGGAGAGGCTGCCAGGAAAGCCTCCCCATGCTTGGCAAGAGAACAGGGCGCTAAGTAAGAGCCTGTCTGGTCCTGGAGAGAAGGCATCTGGGAGTTCAATGGGGGGATGGAGGAATGTGTGTGTGTGTAATTGGGTGGTTACAACCCCCGGATATCACACCACAGATATTGACCTTGAGAAGTGGGATCTCACAATCACACACCTCAGACCTGAGGTTGGGTTCCCGTGCTCACAGCACTCTTCAAGCCCGTTCCAACACGGGATTCTCTGCCGTATCAAGAAGAACCGCAAACATCTAGACCTGCTATGGAGCTTGTGCATCTGTGCCATTTCCAACTAATCTCAACACATTTCCATGAGCAGCTGATTGACAAACACATTGAAGGAGCAACAGCATGTCCGGTGCTGATAGTTTTCCCAGGACCAAATGATAGCAAGCTGCTGCCAATTAACCACACAGGCAGCTTCTGGCAGCCAGGAGTAGAACCCTGTTTGCAGGGATCTCTCACTCGTTGAGAATATTGAAAGTGGTAGAGCCACGTTTTAACTGCTGCTTGGCATTTTAATCCGACCAAATCCACTACGTTGGGGCCGTGCGCCCCCACAGACCCTGGCCAAGCCCCGCACATCATCAGCTTCTTCATTGATTAGCTGTGTGGCTCCACCGAGCATAGATCATGCGTGGTACAGGCCCGTGTCCAGGAGCCCAGCTGTTCCACAGACTCTGCCTTCCATCACCGCGTCGCGCCTGCCTCTGGTACTGTTGGAATGGCTTTTTAATGGAGGCATAAAGGGCTTGCAAGACGCGTCCAAGTCAAAGCTCCCTTAACAACGACACTTAAGACCGACATTCCAAAGCATGGCTGCAGTTTACCTGCCTTCAGTGACTTCATCTCAACAACAGAGAGGGGTCGAGTTGTGTAGCTGTTTCTCCAGCTCAGGTCAAACCCTGCCGGCCAGTCGGTTAGTGGGTGGCGCTAGCCTCTCCAGAGGGGAAGACAGACCACACAAGGGGAGGGTGTCTGCTGCTGCTATATGAGATGAGATTTGATGACTAAACTCTTGGCACAGCCACAGTGGGCAAGACAGTAACGTAAGAAAGTAAACACGAGGAGCTGCTACGATGTGGCCATTGGCCAGGTGACTTTTCTTATTTCTCTTCTGACCAGGCGGCCCTCTTTCATTTCTAGAGTTAATCATATCCAGCTCCGAGCTCGGTGTGCCTGGCACCAGGGTCCATTTTAATAAGAAAGTACCTGACTATGAGAAGGAGAAGAGGAAAATCAAAACTTGAAAAACAGAGTCATAGATCAAGGACCTTTGGTGCTCCTTGGAGGAGTGGGCTGGTGCTAAGGTCTTATTAAAAAACTTGCACAAAGAAAAAGAAGGATCTGTTTCACCATGTCCCCCCAGTCTCCATGACCTCAACATCGAGCTAATAATCACTCTTCTGCTCAGAGATGGGTGGTAATTTGTGAGGTTTAACTTGAGCCTTTCTATGAATGCACACAAACTCTAATTCACCATAGAGCTTTTGTTTTCCCCCCACGGAAAACGGTAAATTTACTTAAATTTGTAAAAAATGTGTGAAAAGGCTGAGAGCTGACTTCAGAGGATTTCTTTAACTGAAGCCGTAAATTATGGTCCTGGTGAGATGCCAGGGCTTCTGAAGAACATTTGCATGTTATAAAACACTCGCTACGGCAACCAAAATAACTTTCAATTACCCTACAATTTTAGCATGTCGAATGAGGAGCATTTCAGCAAATGATTCCCCCCAAGCCAACTGGGAAAAACAACAAATCAAATTGGGGGCAACAATGCATATACAGTGTGGTAAACTTGACTGTCAAACTGTGAGATAAACACGACTTCTATATTCAGGAAGTGACTGATCAGGGATGGGAGTTCGGCAGAAGGCTTGCGGGTGCGTACACTCGCACGGCCAATCAAAGACCCCATTCTCCTCTCTCTTTCCCCTCCTCTCTCTCTCCCCTCTCCTCTCCTCTCTCTTCCCTTTCCCCTCCTCTCTCTCTCCCCTTTCCCCTCCTCTCTCTCTCTCTCTCCTCTCTCTTTACCCTCCTTTCTCTCTCTCCTCTCCCCTTTCCCCTCCTCTCTCCCCCCTCTCCTCTCCCCCCCCTCTCCTCTCCTCTTTCCTCTCCCCACACCTGCTGCTCTCGTCAGGATCCATCTCACAGAGCTGCCAGGCTGCACCCAGGTTCACGCATCACTAATGAGCTCCACTCACAGGCCCCACGCTGCTCAGTGGATGGGATCCGCCGCCCTGTTTCCTAAGAACCACGTTGAACCAAACATCAATCGGGCATTCTCTCTTAACAGGCTTTAACGAATGTCCTACAGTGTCCCGATGAGAGGGTTCTGTGCTTGAGCACCGGATGAAAACCCACGGGGCCTTTGAAATACCAGAGAAAATCTCCCAACCTTTGAGAAACTCATGAAGAGGGGATTTTCTTTGACTGATCAATCCTGCCCACCGTTTCTGGATAACCACAGTGTTACGATGTAAGGCACAAGTATGTGTATCAGATAAACCCTGGTGAGATGGAGTTTTAAAAACACGGATTGCTAAAACCTAAAGGTGTCACTCCAGGAGCATTTATTTTGGGTGTGTGAAGGTGTGTGTGTGTGTGTGTGTAGGTGTGTGTGTGTGTGTAGGTGTGAGGATCAATTTAGCAACACAACCATCTTCCTTGTCTCACCTTCATCTGTGCAAAGGGCATGTCATAGCTGCCAACGTAAAGCAAACCAACAGTCTGGGGGAGTAACCTGCAAAGACAAAACGTTCATTATCACCCTGCCACCACATGCTTGTTAGAGAGGTAATAACAGAGCTGGCACTGACAATACCAGAGTACCAGGATCAGAAAGGCTGTTCTTCCAGCCTAGTAACAGAATGACACATCATAGATCACACCCCTCCTAGCCTCTCTCTTCTTGTGGACTCATCGGCAGGCTTCTCAGGTTACCAGAGTGCATTGTGACTGTGACTTGTCTGCGTTTCTGGGGCACAATTGGGGCATGTTTCAAAGGAATCCAAAGGGTTAGTCACACAGCCTCTGGTATGTAATGCCCTCTCTGTGCTTATAGCCCTCTCTCCCTGTCCATAGTCTCTCTTCACCAAATTGTTTAATTATGCCATCTGATTAATAACTCTCAGCTCAGTTAATCCAGACAAATGTGGTTTAGCATCAGGAGTGTGTGTGTGTGTGTGTGGGTATGGGAGGGAGAGAGAGAGAGAGAGTGAGGTCCCATGGAGCACGCCCCACAGCTGGGTTTAATAACACACTGACCCCCTCCACTGAACCTACTCCGGATCTTGTTTATTTCCAGACCCATTGTCTGCTGCTACGCACGCGAAAAAACACATCACAAACCTAAGGTTACCGAGCGTGTCACAGCATCACTTAGACAGCGACTCTCCAGGGTGGAAATGAAGGGGCTGCGGGGGCTAATGGCAGTGCAACTCGCTCACCACGCTTAGAGGCCCTGGTGTCTAAGGGCTGGATTGAGGGGGTTTGTTGAGGGCTGGTCATCCACTCCCTCTTCCTGTGGAATGACTGAGAGGAGACAGGAAGCAGTCATGGGGCCATCCATGCTTCCATGTGCTGGTGGAAACTACCGGAAAGCCAGCCTGGTTCACAACAGCACTTTCTACCTCTCACCCTACCACCCACAAGGGCGCCTCCTTCACACCCTCCACCCTAATATGTTTGAATTGTATTGACGTTTTTCTCCAGAAATAGCTAGAAATTGGATTTGTCCACAGGCACCGAGGTATTCTAGGACAAACAACACAAGACGAACTGCCTGTAGCTTTGCTGTCTAACGAATCCAAACCAAAAAGTATTTGATTTTCCTGAGCGATAAATTGAGATGCAAAGTCGATTGCCCTGCTGCAATCCGAGCCTGGTGCTCTCAGAACAAGCTAACAGCTGTGACAGGGACTTGCGGCTGTGTTTAATCACTGTTGTTCCACTGTATCTCCTCCTGGGTCAGGTCAGGTCTGGCTCCAGCCTCAGATCTCCTCGCACTGAGGGGACTGGGCCCGTGCTTCAGGCAGACAAACAACCGCAGCACTGATCCTGGGAGTGGTTCCACATCTACAGAGCCCAGCTTGGCAGTCAGCACACACGGAGCTGTGGAGAGGCTCCGCGTGGACCTCCAGATGCCAGCCAGACCTCAGGGCCACGTGTGGACCTCCAGACGCCAGCCAGACCTCAGGGCCACGTGTGGACCTCCAGATGCCAGCCAGACCTCGGGGCCACGCGTGGACCTCCAGACGCCAGCCAGACCTCGGGGCCACGCGTGGACCTCCAGACGCCAGCCAGACCTCGGGGCCACGCGTGGACCTCCAGACGCCAGCCAGACCTCGGGGCCACGCGTGGACCTCCAGACGCCAGCCAGACCTCGGGGCCACGCGTGGACCTCCAGACGCCAGCCAGACCTCGGGGCCACGCGTGGACCTCCAGACGCCAGCCAGACCACCTCACACTTCCTGCCAGCTTGTTTTACACGCACCACCGCCACTTCACACAGGGGAGAGGCCCAGCTGTACATATTTGTCCTGCAGATTCCTGGTTGTTCTGGGTGAAGCGTCCAGCTCCTCTGCTCCTTGGGAGGCTGGCAGAGGGGCTCTGATCTAAGCATCGCCGTCTCCAGTCCTCCTCAGTGGTTGATCAAGGAGAAATAGGCATTGAGATTAACTGTGACCTTTTGCTTGTGTTGTCTGATGATTGGAATTCACTCTAGAGAAATTACATGTTGATGCAAGAAAAACTGTTGGGCGCAGTGTGGGCAAATCACCATGCAGCCTGTTTGAGGCTCTCAACGAGGTGACGTGTGTGGTGGGGGAATCACAAGATTTAAATGCTTCGATTAGAAGTGGCAGAGAAGCCAGTATCTAGATTTGTGGCCTTTCTTGTGCACCTGCCCTTTCTTGTAAAAGTAATGAAACTGCTGAGAGAGAGAGAGGCAGAGAGAGAGACAGAGGCAGAGAGAGAGATAGAGGCAGAGAGAGAGACAGAGGCAGAGATAGAGGCAGAGAGAGAGAGACAGAGAGAGAGACAGAGGCAGAGAGAGAGAGAGATAGAGAGAAGGAGGCAGAGAGAGAGAGAGAGGCACAGAGAAAGAGAGACAGAGGCAGAGAGAGAGAGAGAGGCACAGAGACAGAGAGAAAGAGGCACAGAGAGAGACAGAGAGAGAGACAGAGGCAGAGAGAGAAAGACCAAGACACTGTGAGGGACCAGGCTGTCTGGGTAAATAACCAATCTCTCTTCTCTCTCTTCCTCGTTCTCTGCATTCAAAGACAGACCTAATAAGCATCCCCATGCATGAGCTAGCAAACAGCTCTCCTCTGAGGAGCATCAGAAGCCTCTCTCACAGGGACAAGGATCACTTGAGCTCCTATTGACTCCAAAGGCGAGTTAAGAGCTGGAGAGACTGACTCCCCTGCTCCATCTCCCTTCATCAGGCCGTGTGTGCAGGCGTGCGGGCGGGACTTGGTGTGTCCTAGGAGCTGGAATGCTTGGTGGCCAGAGGACCAGTGGTTGTTCAGGAGGTGGAGGATGGTGTGTGGTTAATATCTGTATTGATCTGTTTACTGCTACCAGCGTCTCGACACAGCAGTGCCAACACCTCGCACACAAGTGGAACTGGGCACTAAGACACAAATGGTAATGATGACCTTTTTGAGAAAAAGCCTCGATATTTACAAAGAGCAAAATTAATTGGGTCTATTTTCACTGATAGGATTATTAGGAAAAAAAGTGTCTTGAGGCAAAAGGGTGTGGATTTTGTGAATTATAACTACCATTAAGTACTGAATGCTTCCCTCTTCATTATCTGACTTGTAGCACCAATAAGAGAAATTTGTCGGGAACATTACATAGTTTGAATTGAATTAGGCCCTGTGGCACAATTATATGGATTTTTAAAGTGCTGTGGCTTACACAATAATTGCCTTTCACGAGAACATAGGAAAGCAGGTTCATAAATACGACCCTCCACTGCCCAACCAAACACAGACGACGCACAAGGTCGGATGTGTCCAGTGAAATGACTATATATTTGTCCCACTGCGGAGGGTGTTATACATTTATAAAAAAAACACCTGCAACAGAGTTGATCAGTATCAACAGTGTAGCTAACTCACCCCTCTCCTCCGACTTTGGTGATCTTGAGGCGGAAGTCGACAGAGTTGTGGCTCGGGGGTTTCCACTTCAGGATGTCGTCACATCTCCCCGCCTTGTATTTCTGCAGAGACACATCAGGAGAGAGAGACATCAGGAGAGAGAGACATCAGGAGAGAGAGACATCAGGGGAGAGAGACATCAGGGGAGACACATCAGGAGAGACACATCAGGGGAGAGAGACATCAGGAGAGAGAGACATCAGGAGAGAGACACATCAGGGGAGAGACACATCAGGAGAGACATCAGGAGAGACACATCAGGGGAGAGAGACACATCAGGAGAGAGACATCAGGAGAGAGAGACACATCAGGCGAGACACATCAGGGGAGAGAGACATCAGGAGAGAGAGACACATCAGGCGAGACACATCAGGGGAGAGAGACATCAGGAGAGAGAGACATCAGGAGAGAGACACATCAGGGGAGAGACACATCAGGGGAGAGACACATCAGGAGAGACATCAGGAGAGACACATCAGGGGAGAGAGACACATCAGGAGAGAGACATCAGGAGAGAGAGACACATCAGGCGAGACACATCAGGGGAGAGACACATCAGGGGAGACACATCAGGAGAGACACATCAGGGGAGAGAGACATCAGGAGAGAGACACATCAGGGGAGAGACACATCAGGAGAGACATCAGGAGAGACACATCAGGGGAGAGAGACACATCAGGAGAGAGACATCAGGAGAGACACATCAGGGGAGAGAGACACATCAGGAGAGAGACATCAGGGGAGAGACAAGGGGGGGGATTAACACTCACACCCCAACTCAACAGCAGAATATCCAGACTGACAACAGCTCAAAGCCCCCACCCCCCCCACCCCCACACACTCCTCAAACAGAAGGAGACGGTCTCGCCTTGTTTCCATGGTGTTACTATGGCGAGCATCACAGAATCATTGATTGATGAGGTGAATTACTGGGGAGATACAATCAGCAATGGAGACCCAAACCTGAGCACGGACCTTACTGTCACACAGAAATGAGATGTCATCAGGTTATATTATCCGTTCCTTAGCAACTGATAGAACAGCGTATCTTCATCAAGCATCGTATATTATCACCGTATGTTATTCCAATATGTGGATTTGTGATTTCATGGTACAAAACATCAGATTTTCAAAGAGTAAGAGTGAACCAGCAGGTGTAGAAAAAGACAAAAAAAAGGCAACCTTGATGTTTTCCTTCCACAGATTCCTCTTGAAATGATTGGGGCGTAATTACGATACAACTGACTTTGCATTTAGAAGTGATCCTACAGTAGGCTGAACATGGTGACATTCAGAAGGACAGATGCCAATACAACATTAAAGGGCATCATTTGCATATCTGCAATGTAAAGCCATAAAAGGAGGAGTCAGGATCAGATGAGCCAATGGTGGAACTGTCAGGTTGCCCGGTAACAGAACTCTGCCCCCAGGGACTGTGGGAACAAGCCGGATTCTTCTAGAAGACCTCAAGGAGAAGCTTCAAAACATGATTGCACAGTACGGGCATGCTTCTGCTTGTACAAGCACCCCCACAAGGTCCCAAACAAGGTACAGCAGGAAAAAAAAAACTTTCTAGGAAGAATGTGAAATATCCAATTGTGAAACGTGGGAGAATTGGTAGAGTGCATGCAACAGCCCAGATAATAAACAGCACATTCACTTTGACACAGCGAGATGCTGACAAGGCTGTCAACTTCCAGAACGAGTCCACCTGAAGGGAAAATACAATAATGTATCCAAGCTGACACCCACTATCCCCACAGCCAAGCAGCCTACACCCAGCAGCCCTCTACACCTGAGGCCTGTCGTCAAGACTCTGACAGGCTGCTCGCCTGTGAAGTCAACCCAAATGAGATGAAGGTCTCCAGGGTGGCCCGGCTGTCTAAGGGCCTGTCTACCGAGCGCTGCTGGTCGATTCAGGTTAGGGCCGCTCAGCCTTCCAGGGAGACTGTGGCTGTGATGCTGTCCGTGTCCCGCAGTGTGCAGGGGTCCCTGAAGGGCAGGTGTCCATCACAAGGACCAAGCACACAAACACACACACCCTCCAGCACTATGTTGATTGGATGGAAACGTCTGATATCCGCTACAGAGACGAGATCAACAATCAATACCGAGGTCTAGACGAGTCGAAAGGAACCAGGATCGAAATTTTAAAAAGACATATCATTTTATATGACGTAATGTCAAAGTTCTGCATCCATAACGCCATTATTAATTTGAATCAGGCAAGGAGCATACTGCACAGTCTTAAGTTCTTCCTTTGTGTTCAACTGGTGTCAAAAAACGACTAATTTCTTCGGGCAGAATAAAAAAAGGCTAGGTGTCGTGACACAGCTCCCCATGCCTCTTCCTGCTCTGGGAAGGTTGCACCGTGTGTGGCCCTCACCTGAGATCCAATAAGCCTACTGGCAGCAGAGCAGAGGAAGAGATGGGTTTGGGTTTAGAGAAAGCCTGACTTTGTCTAGCAGGGTGTACCGAGGAGCGAAGAGTACAGTGTGTGCTTGTGATGTGTCCCTGACGGGCCCCTCTGTGGGCGGAGGCCTTCACAGGCTCTTAAGCAGCGCTCTCCTCCACAATAGCCATTCAGTACAGACAGTCTGAGAGCAAGGCTCTCTTAAAGAACTGCGAGAACATCATAGATATATATACATATGTGTACACATAATATATAAATACTTGTTACTGTGGGTGTATAAAGAGGAAACATTGTTCAGTAGAGGTAGTGTCTCAGGGGCTGGGACATGTGTCCCCACCTGGTGTCCCCACCTGGTGTCCCCCACCTGGTGTCCCCACCTGGTGTCCCCCACCTGGTGTCCCCCACCTGGTGTCCCCCACCTGGTGTCCCCACCTGGTGTCCCCACCTGGTGTCCCCCACCTGGTGTCCCCCACCTGGTGTCCCCCACCTGGTGTCCCCACCTGGTGTCCCCAACCTGGTGTCCCCACCTGGTGTCCCCCACCTGGTGTCCCCCACCTGGTGTCCCCACCTGGTGTCCCCACCTGGTGACCTCACTTGTGGTCCCAGGTACCGTCCTGATATGTACTGCGTTCCCAGACTCCTGTACCCTCCTGCCCCTTCCAAAACAACACAACCTGGACATGAGCACGAAAAGGTATCGAGACTTAAAAAGGTATGAATTTTTCATGCGACTTTCATTGCCAGGATTTCATTCTGTGCAGCTATATAGAAAAAAATAAAATAAACAGCTTCATACTGAGTCGTTGCACGTCAAACAACCCACAGACTGCATTTCTGATCTCATCTCTGAACTTCTCCAATGAGATGAAACTCTATTAGGTATTAGGACAATGCACAGGAACATTTCTTACAAGAGAATTTCATCAACACTGGATCCATGACGGAATTAAATTGATCAATAGAGGGAATTGTGTCCCACATGCAACCATGGCAACAAACTTGCCGCAGCACTCCACACTCTTGTGTGACCTTGGCAGTAGATTCAGAGAGACATCAGCGTCTTGCTACTCATTTCTGTCTTCTGACATGTCAAAACACAAGGCCACGCGGAAAACAAAGTCTGTCTTATTGAAGTGCGAAGTGCAAGAAAAGACCTTCGACGGAATTGAACACGAGCAAACATTTC